>JABASF010000024.1:0-106424 GCA_019776145.1 Harlomillsia oculata | reverse complement strand
GGGAGGTAGAAGAGGAAAGAAGATTAACGCTGCTTTGCCCAAACCGCAATCAGTTCAGGATATCATTACTACATCCTAAACTCATATAACGTGAAAGAATCCTTCCACTCAGATTAGGGTTTCAAGTCGTCGAGTCCTCAAACAAAGGATGAATTCAGCTCACAAAGCCATCTGAAGCTGAAACATGAAAATATAAAAAGGAACAATGCATCCAAGGTTGGAAAAGGAAGAGGTGGATTTCAGAAACACATCTTTACAAGGCAAGGGTCCCGTTCAGGTCGAAAATGGATTTCTTTCAAAGCAATGCCAAAAAATTGAATCCTAAATCGTTCTGACATTGACATTTTCGCAAAATGGGTATTGCATGAGGTACATGGAAGTTCGTGTCGTAATCATGAGTCAATTTTATAATTAAAACCCACAGCCATTTACCATTCATTTGAGAAAGTCAATGTGTAGACAAATAAAACTGGGTCCATCCACATTCCGACTACATTCCGTGTGATTATTTCCTCCAGTGGAAAATGTATGTATCGTTAAATGGTGGTGCAAGTTTGAGTGAATGAGTAGAGAGTACATAGAAAGAACTTGAACTTGACTTTTGAATGATAGTTTGACCTTGAGCTCGCATTCGACATCTCTGTCTCTCTCATCCGAATGCTATTGCAATTCTCTCGCTCAACTCAAGCCACGAAACGAAACGAAGGAGCAAGCTCAAATTAACGTAGCCAAATACAGCCAACGCTGCAGCTCTGAAAGGTTTCCATTCGGCTTCGCTAGCATAGTAAGGTGTACTGTAGATTGTAGATGTGTGTAGTGTAGTAGACGAGGCATAGTTTTGTCTCACATGCATCATGCACACACAAACATGCAACTAACTCCAGCCGGTTCTCTTGAGTTTTCCATTTTGCCACCACAGGAGCCTCAGCACAAAACACTATTACGAATGCATTTTCCTCCGTTCACTCATCCTTATCACATCACACGTATCTCTTTGGAAGATGACAAGAGGTAGAGAGTGAGCACCACGACAGTCCACAGTTGAGGAGGTGGTGTACAAGTGCATAGTACACCATGGTTTTGGTCCATGTATCCCATTCCATCATCCTTCAGGAACGAGTATGCCTGCCATTAGACATTACATCACGAGGATGCATTACATCTTCTCTCCGCCATCACAATGCTTCTATGTATGCTTCACTCCTCCAAAATACTACTTTATATGCCGTAGAGAGGAAGCCAGACTCCGACGTCCATTCAGATCTCAACCTGTGTCGGTCCCAAAGTCGAAACGCTTAATTTGTGAGCAGTAGCGTGCCATGAATTCACTTTGACTTTCCTCTGACACTATTAACGAACACAGAAACATTTATTTCCTCATTAAAAAAATTCTCTGACTGTCCATTTCGCCACAAAACACTGGGATAATTACACCAGTTTCCTTTTTGCACATTTTGATTCCGTTTTTTGCTCGCGCACATAGCTCCGAGCTCTCCAGGTCCTTCATCATCATTTTTTGAGCGACCTCGCTCGTAGATGATACAAGCCATACGACTAGTTTAACTACCGCTGACAGTAGCCGTGGCACAGGGACTCATAGGAGCAGCAAGCAAACTATAAACCGAAACCGAACCAAACCAAACCAAACCTCAGTAATAAAAATGAACGAAGGCCATTCATCCACTAAAAGATTTTTGGCTCTCCCTTTTTCTCAGTTCTCAGTCACTAATAATAATGCCATACTTCCGAGTCCAACATTGATAAAAGAGTCTTTAGGCACACTCGTGTGTGTATGTATGTGTGTGCCTCGAACACACATCTGGATCATATGCATTGATTCCTGGTCTTCTCTGGCAAAATGGCAAATATTACATGTCGATGGGAGAGTCAATTCACGGAAAGAAGAGCGAATGTCTACTAAACATAGTATAGAAAAAGAAAAAAGGATCACCGAATGACATATGCCGATGCCAGAAATGAACTCGACGAAACGAGCCAACCGGTCTACCATGCCAAATGCTATACCAATCTACGTACTACATACTATGTACTACTACTACTACGTGTCCAGCGTACTCGTCTAAACTCTTGCCAAGTCACACAAGAAAGATCAAATGTTGCTACATTCACTCTTACTATTACTACTCTACTACGCTTTTTACGACGAGCCTCATCCTGCTCCTGCTACTGCATAACACAAGCTTTCGTAGTAAACTAGTAACCTTCGATAAATCCACTCTTCGTCTTCTTTTTCGTCTACTTCTTCTTGAGATCTATTCAAGACGCACACAACTTGTACGCAAGCTAAGCATAGGCACAGAAAGCATTGGCCAAACTATCTTCCATGCCATGCCATACCATTAATGCATCTGCAAATGTACAGTCGTGTGAGTAGTGAATTGTGAGTAGTAAATAGAAACGAGAGTAAGGACATGTACAATAATGATAATGCACTTCCATGGTCTATAAAGTCGTTTTTCGTGCACAATGCACAATAATCCAAGAAGCAAACAATGGGCCCACTATGAACTAATGTTATGTTTCAAGTCGAGCGATAAAAATGTAGCTACGGCTACGGCCAAGGTAGAGAAAAACCGACAAGAATGAAAGAGTCGAACAGGCACAATGTTCACGTAATAATGCCATGTAGCACTATTGCAACGTATCGTCTCCTCCTCGCTTCGTCACAATGGACAAAAATCTCGCTCAAACTCACCTAATAGCGACAAGCAGGCACATCCATTTTTATACACGCCATCGTCAAGAACCTCAACGGGAACCAAGCAGCGGTCGGTCTTCAAGCCGATTCTCTTGTGCTCCGATGGCTCTTGCTCCATTATTCCACACTCTTCACATCCCATTATATTATCCTACTTGCGACTCTCCTGTCTCCTTTGTAACCCTACTATTACTAATACTTTCCTAACGATTCCCCATCTCTCCTCGCTTTCTTTTCACTTTCAACCCGAGTTCTTTTTCCTGTCCCTGTTTCAAACTTGCAGGATCAGAGACCCTCCCAAAAGTCCGAATCAACCTGAACTACGGCCATAGTTTCAATATGATCACGATTGTGGTGTAGTCGACTGGATTAAATGCAAAAGGCAAACTGAAGCGCTTACTATACGCTCCTATTTTGTTTTTCATATATTGTCGTAAGGATGTGCGCAGCAAAAAAAAAATTGAAATGGAACTGAGTCGACAGGATGAAGTAGGAGCGGATTTAGCAGAAAAAGGCTTTCTCTGCAAGGAAAGTCGCAGTGCGATCGGAACCAACACAGTTGAAAGCCCATACATATTAGATTCCTTTGAACTACAGGATCCAGGCCGTGGTGTTCCACGCTCCTCGAGCTCTATGGCATTGTAACTTATGAGAAAGGAAATACTGCATAGCTGCCTGGAACGAGGACTTTGGTAGCAAATAACACATAGTTGTAGTACCTATAGTGCTATCTGCTATGTAAGTCTGCCTGTGAGCCTTCCGTGTGTTCCACGAAAAGATTGTGCATATATTCAAAAGTCTTGGAACATTATTCTTCCCTTCGATGATGGGAAACTTGAGATGAAAAAGAATTGCATTCTCACCAGCTACATATTACATACTGCTTCATATAGACAAGTGGAAAGTAAACGAGGCTTTGGTAGCTCTTCGTGTCCTGAACAAGGAGCTTCTTACAAACATAGCTTGTTGAACCCAGCAAGCGGTCCACCAATATCGGATTTATTAAAAACGACCAATGAAAAACCAGCGAACCAAAGCCCAATGTTCCAGAATCTACCAAACTTGTCGAAATTGCGCAGTTTCTGTCCTAACTTTATCTATGGGAATTTAATTTCACGAACTGCATAATTGCTTTGAGGTTTGTCCAGTTAAAATAAATTATCGCTGTCCTTCACGTTGAGTCACGTGAAATACAATCATGAAAAGGACAGTCGTGTACTGCTTTTTGTTGGCGGATGCAGTGTTCTCTGTTAACTTGCTTGCATTCCATATTTTATACTATGCCATTGGGTTCCTCTTTTGTAAGTCAAGTGCATTTTATAAACGTATGATTGGATAGCGACCGATGCTGCATGCTATTCATGAATTGAGGAATAATCAACGGAGAATTCCATTCTCTGGTTCGGTTGTTATGTGAAAGCAGAAGCTCTTCACACTCACTCGGAGAGACAAAAAATCAAGGACAAGAGCAGAAGAGTCCAAGGAGGAGAAGAAGGGAGCATTGCATTGTTATTAGGTGTGTAAAGAGTGAGTATGAGCATGATGTTGATGCTGATGTGATGTGATGTGATGTGAAAGTAGTAGTAGAAGATTTGGGAGTTGAGCCCATAAAACTATTGGTAGCGTCTCTTCGGACGGAGGCATGACAATGCAAGAGGAGCGAGAGAGAGCCGGTAGGTTGTGTTTTGGCCTTCAGGAGAAAAAAGTATTACTAATAAGTATAATGTTGCAATGCAAGGAAAAGAAGACAGAAGAAGATGAGTCAGACAGGAGAGGAGACAAAGAGGAAAAAGAGGAACATGGGCATTGTAGACGATTTCACACTGGGAATTTATTGTTGCTTGGTTCAAATTGAAAGGATTTTAAAAAAGAGACGAACTGACGATAGGAGATATGATGCGACGTGAGCGAGTAGTGGTCGAATTTTGTATGCGTGGTTTTGTGTTGTTGCCTCATCTTGTCGTCCACTTACCACATACTTACTACCTAGTCCAATCTCGACCCCAATCACATGAGAACAACAATCAGCAGCAGGCCCAATCTTCATTCTCTCAAATCAATTTATCAAGGCCTAGGTCAAAAACAGGTCTGCGCACAAGATGAGACCGAAGAGGAGAAGAAGGGGTCCCTTCAAAACTGGTTAGGGTCAGGCTTTCCTCTCCGGCTTCTCTCTGTGAGTCCTCAACAGATCACCTCCGGAGGAGCAATAAGCCTCTAGAGGAAGCAATCCTATCTTCTTTTTCTTGCTCAGCCGGTTCATCTAGTCCATCATTCGACTCTCCCTCAACTCCCGATGTATTTCTCTGCTTCATGAGCCAGCCCCAAGGGATACCATTCCAATTTCACGTTCCGTCTTTTCCTTTGCCTTCAACATCTCCGATCCTGTTCCTCCATGTCCTATTACCACCAAATACCCACTCCAGAATAACTACAACTTCACAGATTCTCTTCTTCACTTTACACAACCCTCCGATTCGTTTCCACACTTCCCTTTGTCCGGGACAAGTTATGCTGTAATTTCACAACATTAGTTTACTAGTACTTCTACCTCCATCCCCCAAGTCTGGATTCAACGACTGGACCATGGACCTGAGCCTTGACTCCATCGTCACTGTATTTTACAATATCGTAATCGGTCTTTGCCGATGCTTGCGCTACTTAGAATTATAGTCAAATCAGAGAAACCAAGACCTTTCAAACACTTTTCCATGCCACGAAAATGGAATCCATAGTAAAAAGCTGACAACCTGAATAGTGACCGTTGCTGCCGCCGTACTTTTGCTCGTCTTCGTCATTACGGTGCCTATTCAATGGAAGAGCAATGGAATGGTCCTCATCGCTCGTGCTGGCATACACACACTCTTCTCAGCCAACAACCCGAGTTCGTTCTTTCTTCGTCATCATGCGGCAAATAATGCAAGCGAGAGAGAAGAGTGGAATCGAGTGAACCCAGCTCAAGCTCAAGCCAAAGCAAAGACAAGGCAATGTGAGTATTCAGCGTGCTGCTGCTGCCTCGACCACATTACAGTCGATGCCTTTAGGCACTGCACGGAATAGTCCATCTGCCTTCTTGTTCCTGGTCCAAGATTCTCTTTCTGATTCTCCTCCAGAGTCTGTCCACAAAGCCGCTTTTGACTCGGTCGTCACATTGAAGACATCTTTCCTTCCATTCACTTGGCTGTTAATGACTCTTCTCAAAGCTCTTCTCCTTGCACAGCACTCAGGAACAATGGCGAACTAATGACAGATCGAGATAGCCACTCCTGATATCACCAAATATTAAATCAACGCAAGGACACACAGCCAAACTGGAAACCAATCTCCCCTTTCTTCCTAAAGGTACCACCAAGCCAACATCTTTTCCAATTGTTTTTAGTTTGCTTCAAGACTCAAAATTCTAAAGAATTGTTGTTATGTTGAGAAAAATCAATAATGAAAAACCAGCAACTTTTGTAATCAGATTCCAACGATTTCAAATTAAAAATTCTTCAACGTCACTGAATAAAAATGCAAATTTGCGACCTTCACAAAGTTGCATGCATGCATGTAAGTCTCAAACGCGCTGCATAACCATACTGCACCACAAGCACACACCAAAATCTTTAAAGTACGCGATTTCAGGATGAGATTCATTCATTCAATCATTCATTGCATTCCGTAGAAAAGGGTTCATGGAGAGAACTCCCAAAAATCGACTTCTTAGCTTTGTGTTTCTACCTTGTGAAAATTGCAATCGATCAGAAAGAGCAGTGTCAACGAAAGCTTTGAGAGTGAATCAAATCAATGCAATTTATAGAGTAAAGGTATCATTCATTTGGTTACTTCTTGGTTAATGATTACCTGTCTGTTCGATTCATGTCTAAGGGTGAGTAATGAAATGACACATTTGTCTGTTCTTTTCCATTTGCCCTGAGCCGTTTTTTGGTGCTGAAATGTCTGTTCTTGACACCGACTGAACGATTGTACATGCTGACATCACGTCTATTTCGCCATCAATTGTCGGCTCTGTATAATAGGCTAATAGGGCCTACAGTGCTACAGTCTACGGAGACTCTTCCCTTTGAATGCTTTTGCTATCATGACTGGTTCACTATACAAATTACAGTATATAAGATTTACGTATATCAATTAATAAACAAAAAAGATGAAAGCAGTCAAATTAATGAATCGGCAGGTCTGTCTACTGTGCTTCTGTGCTTAATGCAATCCAAACGGCTACTGTATGGAACTGCAGCTCTCTCTGTAATTGCACTATGCTATTCATACTGAAGGTGCACAGTGCCAACATGACATTCCGGAATGCGGATACCTGGAAGCAATAATAACTGCACTGCATTCATGCAATCCCTCCATCCATCTATTTTAGCTATGAACCAGCGCATCGCGTTGCACGGATCTTTGCCATTTTCCCAATAATTTTCACATGAGCATATGAATCATATGAGAGTTTCGCTAGGATACACAGTTCGACAACCAACTTCTAAAAATGTATTAGTTCTTACCGTTATTCTCTCCAACGAAGCCGTTTGGTTCCCCACTCTCGTCGTCGGATTCCGTCCCAGAATCGTGGTCGTCTTGAGCCTGTGCAAAGACAACAGAAGATTACATTAGTCATGCACTTTCATTCTTTGAATTAAATAAACGTACAGATAAATTAGTTCATTCTTTGATTCGCTTTTAACAATGCACAGCTAGGGATTTATATTCCTGTACAAGAAAGCGGATGCAATTCCTACTTTTCGACTCAGGACTATTCGATTTCATTACATTGCTTTACTTTTCGATTAGACTTGCTTCTATTGGAAGTACAGGAGAGAAGCAGTATAAGCACACATACACACGTTTCATTTCCTATGAGAAAAATCCTGCCGTGTGGTATAATCGTATAACGCATAGTGAAGCGTAGTATACACTCGTTCGTTGGAAAAGGAAAGAAAAAGTCGAAGAAAAGTTTCTCCTGGAAGTCGATCCAGGTTGAAGGAGGGCGATACACTCTCTACATTACACCCGGGGCTTTAGAGCTTGATGCTTGAGCCTCGCCAGTCGTCTTCTACGACGAAAGACGACGGCTACATTGCAACCCAGAATGGATTTCATTCAATTTATATGATCATCGTCATCATCCAAGAAAAGGGAAACTCTAGTCTCACTCACTCTCACTGCAGTAAACTTGCGTCAGCTTAGTCTGAATACTTTCTAGGATTTTTAAACTTCCAACCTACAATTTGACTCCTAAAACGCTCGTACTTAAAACAAGATAACTTCACAACCTTATTAATTTCGCTTTTTATAGAGGCTGTCCAACTGACATCTTTTCCATCTATACTAGTCAGGAAGGTTAGGTGCAGCCATTTTGACTCAGTTTTACGGCTTTGTTCATGCTATATACATACTACGAGACTACAGTCAATCCATAGATTTCCCCTAAGGCAACGGTTTTCTTCCCTGCATTTCGGTCTTTCGGTGAGCATTATACACACAATCGATAAATGCAGCTTCAACTCTGCTAACGTGTAGGATCTGAACATCTGAAGCTCCAGTCCGCTCTTTCTCAATTTCTAACTTTATGCATAGAGCAAAAGCTGTACATTTATGTAACTTTAATCTTTTATGATTCTTGAAATTGGAACATGCAAAGATTTTGCCGAAAAAACCACTTCAAAACACCAATACTTTGACATTACAATATTTTAAAACCCTGTATAATTTGAACTTTGTTCGGTTCAAGTGAGGTTCATTCGAATGGGAAATGATTTTTAAAAAGTAAAACAAAAGTCAAAGAGTCATGTCCTTTAAACGCTGTTCTCAAATTAGAATGCAGTCATCCTCACATTGAGCGACACGTAAACATGTTGACAACGAATACATTTGATATCAAAAATCAAAAAACGTTTTCTTAAAAAACAGTTTTGCTCGAGTTATATTGCACAATAAAAAGTGCCTGCATCAGCAACATTTTATCCGTGTGGCTTTTTAAAAACTATAATACATTTCAATGCAAACAAGCTCACAGTCACAATGGCAAGACGTGGAGAAAAGACTAGGACTCGGATGATTTACGATACATTTCACAATATTATATTTTACAGAGCATTCAAGCACCTCTCGAAGATCTTATCACACAGAGTCGACGTGACCCGAACATTTTTAGCTCATTTGCTCTTTCAATTCAATGCATTAAAGAAGGTCTGCTGAATGTCAATTTTCAATTGCAATGCGCTTCATTGGCTCTTCTCACAAAAAAAGTCAACTCATCTTAACGTTATTGTACAAAAGGGTCAAAAAACTTTTAAAAGAAAAATGATGATCATATCTTTCCAAAAAATTCCCTTTGTTAAATATTCCAATCACACTCTGAAGTGCGTATATTAACTAGATCGCAGCCTCAACTGCAAGGAATTACAAGCTGCTGTGTACAGTACAACTATGCCAGAAATACTTTGCTCCCTGATTCAACCATGAACATGATAATGTTAACATAACCAAAACAGTCTTGCAAACTTATATTACACAACAACCTTCCTTTAAAAATATTTTTTACAATGGATATAATGTCATGTCATAAAAATTGTAGCCTATGCAACAATTACAGTGCAGTTGTCAAAAAAACGAACAACTGACGTCAGTGTCAATTGGAGGAACTGCAAAACCATATCGGGAGAAATTATATAGTCAACCTTTTGGTTGGAACAGATCATTACAGGGCTTGTGGACAAAGTCGTCTTGGTCCACGCCCAGCGCATTTTGCTACACATTTATGCATACGAAAGAACACTACTATCCAATTTAAAAGTATGCGGTGGCACGATGAAAATTCCCTTACACTTATGCATATTAAGCACATGCAATTCTGAGTCTCTCCCACTTATACAATATTAAACCCTGGATCCAAAACCAACAACCTCGTCATCTTCAATTCCATCCTCCTTCTTCTTGTGCTTCTTCCATACTCTTCGCTCCGTACATAAAAATGCACTAAAGGGCATAGTTATCAAAATTGAGACTTGAATTCAACTGACTGTTACGACATTTGCCATTTTTTGGCCTGTTCAATTTACTTATAAAAGGAAATAACTGAGAGGACAGTCACAAGCGATGACAATGGCATATTGTGAACTGAAAGGATGGAGAAATCGAAGAGTAATTGTTCGACGGGTCCGTATCATCCGTAGTATCATTATATTACTATCACTCTGCTTTTTTGTGGATACAAAAGTCACAAAGTGATGTGTGTGCTGTTTCACGCAAAAAACTTTTTGTCGTGGTATGGTATGGTATGGTGGTTCCTGATGTTTTTCACTGGGAACAAGGTTCTAGTTTCTAGTGTATATTCCGAGGATGGAGTAGCATCAAAGATGATAATATGAAACAGCATTTAGTAGTGGCGTTTTTCGCACGCACAAAACAGGCTTGAGAACACAACAGAGGAGTGAACCCGTCTCAGACAACAATGTGAGGATGCGCCACAAGGTTCATTTTTCACTGCGCCATTCCTTCAGAAAGAGGAACATATGACTTATTACTTTACTACAGAATCAAATGGATCTAATCAGGATGTGTGTATGTAAAGTATGTGTGTGCAGTGGTTTCCTTCGCCTATGCCATGCATACTACAATGATGCATGTACGCACACAGTGTAGTGTTGGTTGGTCTGGTCGTAGCCTTCAAAAGGTCTCACTCAGTCATCATCTCTTTACTACGATTTTACTACTACGAAGTTTCTCATTTGCAAAAACGAGTAGGACTACTAAGTAAGTAAGAAGGCTAAGTAGGAACGTGTGTGGAAGACTCGTACACATAGAAAAGTTACAAGGTGTATTGCGCAAGTGGCAAGTAGTAAGTTGGATGTAGTAGTAATATCGTAGTAAAGTGTAGTAATAGTGGTCGTAGTAAGTAGTAAAACTAAGGTTGGTTAAACTCCTTCCTCAACTGACTGAGCGGAGCTCACGAAGTTCTTTCTCTCTCAGGTTTCTTCATAAATATTTGAGTAGATGCACATCTCAGGCTTCTGTCTCTTCGTGTCATATTAAATTAACCGTTCTTTAACGGCAAACGGAAGAGAATATCTGCACACACACACAGACACATACATAGAACTCTACATTATGTACACTGAGGTTCTCGAGTGCATATAGTGTCAGGACTACATTACGGCGCTGTTCCATTAACTCTCTACCTGACGCTGACGCTAACATTCCATTCTCATGGTGAAGTGTTGTGTGCCGCGAGGGCAAATGCAAATGCACAGCAGTCGGAGCATAGCACAGCGGTTTTAAATCCATATTATCGCGAAGAATACTCTCTGCGAACATTATTATAACCCACACGAAATTGCTGTAATATGCTACTCTCATCTCTCAGACACTACTCTACTAAAACTCTACTCCGTCAAGTGTATATGCAAGCAATCTGGCACATACGAATACGACCACGATGACGACGACCACCACTAAACATTGAGCATCCACCTAAAGATTTGTTACACAGGAGCCGCAAGGTTTCCCTATTACATTACGTTATGATTCTGTAATGAACAATTTAATTGCATTACATCAGCCGTGAAGATTCTGACGGCGCAAGAAAGAGCGACGACAGCATTAGCCTCAAATGAGATACTTAGGGTACTATTCAATATTCTCCTTCGAGATGATCGTTTCTTTCCAACAGGCATATTAGTCTTTGTTCCTGTTCTGCTAGAAAAGGGCAGTTTATACATAATGAAAATTAAAGTACTTTGAGACGAAAAAGTGATTATAATGCAAATGGATAATACTTGACGTACTTTTTTCAGTTTTAGCAAGCCTCGACTACAATAAGTTTATATTCACAAACTCGCAGTCTCAGACAGACATTTGTATTCCAAAAGTTTTAAAATTATACTTGTGCTACGTGCTGACTCTGAGTTGAAAAGTCGTTTTTTACGTTATTGTTTTTATTAAATTGGCAGAACGACCGGGTGCAATGCAATGTGTAGAGCTGTTGGTGTTTTTGAGCGCTCACCGAGAAACTTCGGGTATTCTGTCAACGTCATAAAATTAAAACTATTGCCAAAAAATATGCCCGGAGCGAAGGACGAACATTCATCTCTGAGAAGAGAATTCAGTTTTGTGGTCTCAGAGTAGCTTGTAGCATAATATAACATGTACTTTAGCCTGGATGCTTGTCTGAATAGTCTTGAACATTATCAAAAAGCAGAGCATTGCGGTAATGGCTTGCGATTACGACTACTCCGCGAACTTCCAGAAGTGAGGAGTACAGAGAGCACACACATTTGAGTACATTAAGGTCTGTTCTATGTCCTACGGCCACAGCCAAAATACTACTAACGTCGTACTAACTGCTACTGCTATGTTCTACGTTGCTGCTAAGAGAAGAGCTCTGCTTTTGGTTTAGTTGGGTTGAACATGCAAGCTCCAAGCAGAACGAGATGTAATGTGGGGTAGTAGACGACGAACCATGAAGCCACCCTGGCTTGTCAACGTCACATCACGGAAAATATCCTGTGTACACTTTATCTAAAGACTCAACTGAAGACTGAAGAAGAACAAGGAGGAAGAAGCACAAGTGGAAGAAGCCAGGGAAAGGCTTTGCGTTGGGTCGCTCCACTCCCCATGATTGGCATTACGATGCTCTGCGACTACTGCAAACACTTCGTAGTCGTCTTGCTCGATAACAGTGGGTAATTTGCTCCGATGAGATATAAATTGCAAGGATAGCACTTATTTATAGCTTTCCTTTCAGCGTCCTCCGAATCTTCTCCGTCACTTTGACTTGTCCATGGAAATATTGCCTATATATCACTCTCTTTATAGCCGGAGGACATTCAGTCTCACTTCGTCGCGTCACACTGACACTACTACTTTTACAGCATAATCCCAACCAAACTACTAACGCTAATCAGAAAAACGAACTCTTCTTAGAACAACACGGAATAAACACAAAATGCATTTCTCGTCGATTTTTCTTCCGCAACGAATTAACCAGAACGAGAACGACTGAAGCAAGCCAACACACATGCGTTAAAGGAAAAGCCAGTCTCAGTCAGTAGTGTTTCCTCATATCCCATTCTGCATACAGTTTGAAATGCACTAATGTGGTAAAAGCTACTTATTCGGCATATTTCTGATAAATGAGAGATTAAAATTGTGTGGAAAATTTTAATGCCCTGAAGTTATTTAATATGTTGTCAACACACAAGTGCCAACAACAAAAGAAATCATGAATTATTACAGTTTTCATTCGGGTCAAGAAAAGCAAGGCGCAAGACATGAGGCACACAAGAGAAAATGCAAAGCTGTCTGTGTGCTGCTGGACAAACTCGTGCAAACTTAATGCGCACCATCACCATCTGAATGCTCAGGACTTTGAATATGACTTTTAGCTGTGTGGACTTGTGGACACAGAATGCATAAAGAAGTCACCAAGTTCGATACACGAAACAACTTCAAATTCTTGAACATGCATGTGAGGCATGAAATATGGCCAATTCCATCTTTCTATGCACACATACATTGACCACGACAAAACCATATTTATCTTAACAGCCCCACACACGAATGATATTATTGATGACCTCACTACGCCAATGAACTTTTTACATTCTGCTTCGACAGTTACAAAGGCCGGGAAAAAATACTGATATCAGCAGCCTGCTTCAAGTTTGAAAGGTTTGGTTTGAACCTTTCGTGCACGAAAAATCGTACTTAACCCATTTTTGCAGTATGTTCTTTAAAAATGTCCACGTGAAGTTTAAGTGTCGTAGTAAAGGAAAAGTATGAGCATCCCAGCTTATTTCTGTTCACACGCGTACAAAATAAAATGACACGTGACCAATCGAAATGAACTCCGACAGACAAAAGTGAGTGAGTGAGCGTATGTTTGGCTACAGGGAAGGAAGGGAGGCTGGAGGAAAGGAAAGATTACACACAAAGTTGCTTTCGACCGTCACACTTAAAGTGTTTCATGGAATAACCGATTGCTTTTTCTCTTGTGCAAGTTTTGCAGGGCTGGTGCAGTGCGGTGAATCAGTGACAGTACATAAAATCCTAAATGGAAGATAGGATGACGCACGCATGGAAAGGAATAACTGATCCCTTTACGACTCAAGCACTTAATTTGCAGATACAGATTGACATGTTAAATGTAAATGTTGGACGGGCTGGAGCATCGGAGCCTGAGCGGAAAAGTCAAATAGGGAAAGAGAAACAGAGAGAATGCAATGGTTCTGGGGAACCTCTTACTCTTTCGGATAATATGATAAGTAAAGTACCAGCATAATGTCTGCTGTAATATTTTTCAGCATTTTCCAAGGTGCACATATCACATACTGTTGCCGAGCATATATTAGGATTATGACTTTGGGAATGGCAAACTGCAAAACTAAGCCATTATGCCCGTTCTCCAACTTCATGTTCATGTGCTCTTAAATCTTCGACCTTTAAGATTCTGGCGTGTTTGACCTCGGTTTCGAGTGCCTTCATCTTTTATACTTGAGCATAAAGATGGCACACTTTTTCACGCATTCACTCTCTTCATTCAGCACACATAAATTATGTTACAGTCTCACTATACATACGTACTTACGTACTACGACGACGAGAGAAGAGCCCACTATTGGCACAGCCAAAATTTATTCAATTTGATAGAATATATTGTACTATTAGAACGAAATCGTACACGACCAAGTCATACACTTAATGTAACTACGTGTACTGCTATCAAATCAACTATACACGTCCACATTCCTAGAACTCACAAGAGATATGGGTGTACGTTAAAGGAGACAAAAAATATTCCCCAAATTTATATCTGAAAGATCATGAGTTTGTCAGTTCCTGTTCATCTTCATGCTTAACTCACAGAGAGACGAGAGACCAGGTATACACACAGAAGAGTAAAAATTCATTTAAAGAAACATCATAGGTAAAGGATTTTATGGACTTTGTCCTTCGCTGCGACTATTGTGAAAGAACATGAGAAACATCCAAGATTAAAAATGTAAACAAACAGACGAGCAAATTATTTAGATGACAAGGGCTCGAGCCTAAAAGATAAAATGCGCTCGTGGAAATCAAAATGCAAATATACAGGTAGGACAAGTCCGACGGACGACTTGACACACCACACACCATGCCATAAAAACCCATGAACAGACGCATCACAAGGCAGAAGGCACCACAATATGATTACTCAAGTCAAGTTTGTCTGTGTGTACAAACTCTTCACATGGAAGAAGGATGATGAAGGAGAAGGATACATTCCTCCATGTGTCCTGTGGAATGGCCAATGTCCGCAGTCCGTAGCATATGCGTGGTAACAATATCCCTACTCGTGAACAAGTTTTAACGTAAAGAGCCAAGAAAGAGTGCTCTCAAGAAGTATCGTAAAAACAAATGTACGATGCGTGCCCTATCATTCTTCCCTATCGTTAAGGAAGGTAATGTCAGATTAAAGATGTGGGGATTTAATGCACAAGTGGGCACGGAAAGTGTATGACAACTCTTTTCCAAAAGGCATCTCATCTTCGTGGTCCTCTCTCGCCCTATCGTCACTCCGAGCATCTCGTCGTTCGCTGAATAATTATGACGGCTTTGCTAAATGGAAGGATGCAAGGAGCCACAAGACGCCGTCTCATCTACAATTCTATACATTGTGAACAAATTCCCTTGATCACTGCACCAAGCCGACCAGAAAACCAAAACAACAACTAACTAACAACTCTCAGTCTTCCCTATCTCGCGGACAAATGTACCAGCGGCTTTTATGCATATTAAATGTACTTTGGCTGAGGAGACACACGAGTCGACGCGCCTAATTGTCATTTCATTTCCATTTGTTACGCAGACTGTCCACTACTATTAAGCACCCCACGCCATTGTTCACTCACATCACATCAACATCACATGTATGCACTCCAATCCAACTCCGACTCCAACTCACCACCACGTTCTTATCCAGATTCTACCAGAATTTCCCTACATATGGCTTGTGGTTGTGGCACAGCACGGGCACAGCCACTCTCTTGACTTGGACTCGTAGTCAAGTCACTACACCACTCGTACTCCACGCTACGCACGCACGCTTCATTATGTAAGCTTGCTCTTTGCTCATATCCTCAAAAATGTGAAAGGTTGGTCCTTTTAGCTGTAGGTCACAAAATATCTTTTTCATTTACGAAATGAAGTCAACGAATAATTTGATAATTTCACCTTCCACAACGCACCACACCACACTCAACTCAACGTCACAACCTTGACTTCAAATCTTCATAATGCGACTATCTCTTTTTCTTGAATGCGGTAGTTGAAAGTTGTAAGTTGTAATAATTAATAATGGTCTCACTTATATACACACAGGGATACTGCACAATTGCACATTAAGTATCAAGTAGCATACTAGCACTTGAGTCAATGTACAGAAAGGACGTCACAAGGAAAAAACATGATGTATATAAAAATGCAGTGGTTTATTGTCAAGGCATGGTAAATCTAAAGTCAAAGTCCGGAAAGAAAGCAAGACATATTGGAGTTTCGACTGCTTGCGACCCTCATTCCCGTTTCTCCTCTACAGATTCATTTAGAAGAGTAATGTGCTACGTTGTTTGGAGCTTTACGCCAAGAAAGTATCAAGTCTTTTAGTGGCAAAGTAGCTCGGAAGGAGTTGCCTAACAATTTGGTAGAGCTCTTGTTTCTTCCTCAAGGATAGGACTTTGAGTGTTTAGACTTTAGAAGCTATTGGAGTCTTGGATGGAGTAGTAAATGAATTTTGTTGTTCTCTAAGATATTACGTGGTTAATTTTTAACGTGGCTCGACAATGGGAAAAACTCTTTTTGTGTACATTTTGAAGTGGACTAATGAGCTGCATCGTGTACATTGCGCATTTCTGCCTGCAATGCCTTTTGTGGTTGGAGATGTTGAGGATGACGGTGACTTTGAAGCTACTTTATCCGCTGAGTCTTTTACTCGTTCTACGGGTTTTCTCTCGCGCGCCACGCAGACCACTTGGCTAAGTCGTCCTGTTAGAATCGCCGCTAAGGGGGCGATTCTACGACTACGACTCGCATCGCATCTGCACTGTTCACAGACGCACACTTCAAAACGTGTATACTTGGCTATCCCAGAATGCATTAACCAGCACAATGTACACTTGTCTTCGCTTTGTCCACAGAACAATAATGACGATGATGCAGAGACATTGGCAATGCGACATTGTCCAAGTAAGTGTCAGAACAAAGTGTACCTCCGTCCACGTCGTCAGAAAGGACACGACGGTATCTTGAGCCATCAAAGAATTGACATTAACATATTGCTAATTGAAAAAAGGACTCACCTTGTCGAATTGTTGCTCTTCGTTCAATGACTGTGCCTTGAGTTTGTGAGTTAGATACCTGAGCATTATTATGATTCCACAATATTGCTCTAGAATGGGTTCAATTCGTCACCCTTTAGTGTGGAAGGTGCATCGCATTTCGCATGACGATTCAACAGAAAACACTGATAATGATGAAAAGGAAGTCAAGTCAAGTCGCAAGTTTATTGGAAACTCAACTTCTCAAAAGTGGAGCCCTTGTTTTCAATACTGTGCCCAAACAGCCACGAAGTGAAGGTATGAAAGTCTCTGAGGCGGCCTTTTTCGTTTCTGCGCTTGACGCAAGGGTGATAATGACGATAGCAATGACAAATCCTTAGGGCTGAGCTGAATCAACTTGTTAAAAAGCCAGAAGCGACGACGACAATCTTGCCCAGTTTGTTTGCCACAACTTGATGGATTACTATTTTCTTATACTCGGGAGGCAATGAGCAAATCCCGCAGCTGCTTGTCGCTTAATGTTGAATTTTATAACTCCTCTTACTTTATGGAAGCATAAAGGCTTCAAGATTTTTTTCTTCTCTTTCTTTCTTGTTGCTTTGATACTCTGCTCCTATCCTCTTTAGGCTTAGCAGAAGCAGAAGATTGCAAAATGTCCAGATTGTTTGGTGCACGAGACTTCAAGTCATGAGATGCAACGTTGGAGTCTGTCTTGTATGGTTGCTTCTTCGTGTAGACAAATGATGACTTGAAACTCTGTCGCTCCTTCACTGGTCTGCTTCACTGAATGGCAAACTCGTCTCCACTCTATTTCCTGCAGAATAACAGAAAAAAACACTGTGAAGGGAAAAAGAAGACAACTTATTTCTGTGAAGTCACTCTTCTGACTCTCTCACACTCTGCTTTCAAGTCTTTCGAATCGCTTCACCAATCAACTTTTTTTATGCCAAGTGAAGAAAATCTTCAGTTTGTGCAAAACAATAAATTACGGAAAATCACATACACACAAACAGCTCCACGAAATAAAGTTGAGCACGACATTCTAACTTCACTTTACATAACAATAAATTTCCTTTTTCTTGTGAAATATGATATTATTTTGCCCATTTAAGTTGAAAGGGGATTGCTAGCATTTTCCAATTTTCTAGATTTATTCAAATGTATTATTTTCATTATATTCAGAATTTGGAAACTCTATTATTTTCAGAATCCAAATGTCGTTCTACGCTTCTACGTTTGAATTGTTTGTTTTTGCATTACTGTATTTGCAACTAAAACTAGAATTCGTAATTTTTGAATAAAAATCAATTGAAAATGTAATGCATTGAATTAAAAACTGGAAATAAATCCAATTCTTGTATAGCAAGCTGAGAAGCCAGACAGGAGAGGATTAAATACACTTTCCGTTGCAGAGACTGCGAGAGAGGACGATTGTCATTGTCTCACATAGCCCTGGCCCTGTTGCAAAGTCAAAAGGACGTAGAGGATGAAATATGGCTATATAGGGATAATATGTTGGATGATGGGATTTGATTCGCGACCCACGGCCACGACCAACAACCCGGTTGTCAGTCAATTCAATGCAATTTAATCCATGTTATTACATGCTTTGACTTGATATTCCCCATCAATTCGCCTCATCAGAAATTACATCTGGACTGACTCTTTGTGCACGCATTGAAGACTCTTGTCTGTCCGAGGGAGTCAATAATGCACACGAGTCCATCCCGACAGTCAACTCAATTCGCCCTACTCTAACAGTGTAAGCCTCTTCTTCTGTGCTCATAATCATGGTTCATGCTAACGGACACTGTGTCTACACTCTTGTTCCCTTTGCTTTCAAAAACTTTTGTGACGTTTGTCCTTCATGTTTTGTTCTCTGAGGCTGGTCGAACTGGCTGCTAACGACGCTGCTTGACTCTCGTCCACTATAACGATTACGATTACAACTTACTCCTTTTTGCACACACAAAAGTCTTGTGCTCTGGCTGTGCCACAATGTTTTACTATCAGGTCAACGGACGGGATTTCAATGACATATAATTTTTGCATGTGTGTAAGCCTCTCCGACCGACGTCGTCTCCCTCAACTTTCTGTGCATTACTCTACAACTTACTACTACAATGCGCTACATAGTATTTTACTAGACTCTGTACAGAATCAGCAACCGACTCTACGACGAACGGACTGACTACTGTGCACTATGCTTACTATGTACCATACAATGATACAATACGACGAGACATTAAAGTATCACGACGTGTAACCTATGTAAGGTTTTGCAAAAAAATTTAACAACGGTAGTACTCGTAAGTAGTAACTTGAAGTATAGACAACAAACGGGATGAACAACAAAATGCACAAAAAAGACTCGATTGTGAACTATAATATTGTCGTCGAAGGCGAAACCCACCACTGCACTCCTCTCTCTTCCTGCGAGATTGTGTTACGCTACGAATAATGATGTAATGTAAACCTAACTACGAAACTTGTCGTCACAATTTCAATGAGTCACCAATGTGAGCTTACGAGCCAAATATGACTACGATTCTCAGAGGAGCTATTATACTACTCCCGAGTCCCGAGTCAACGTGTCCTGCAATACCTGCAATGACAATAAATACCATCGAGTTTAGTTGGCACACACAGCTCAAGGAGAGGAACATAACGTAGCATTAACATTTATAAGCGTGGACTAGTGTTTGGAAAGAGGATTAGAATATCGATTCCATCCTTATCGTGAAGTTCCATTGTCACCAAGATGAAAAAATATTTGTGTTCACCGTTCGTTGTCTTCCTAGCGTATTTACACAAGTTTGGCGTATACAAGCAACAAAGAACTGACGGATGGCCCCAACGCAACTATACACGGAGCGAACCAACGACTGTCTCTCCGGTTTGTACAACCGTCAGTTGGTGAGTTTTGTGGCAGCTAGGAAAGCCAGAAGAACAGCACAATGGGAAAAGAAGTAATGGATTGATGGAAAAATGCTCCGAGTTGAATAGACAGTCAAAGTCTATTATTTAGCTGACTTTGTAATTTGCAATGTGAGTTCAAGTTCAAAGTTCCTCTACATCTGCACCTAACTACCACCAGTCGCAGTCACCAGTCCGAGTTCTGGGGCGGAACGAGCCTTCCACTCCGCGCTTTGCGACACACAGTCTAAAAACTTTTTCACTTTGTTTTGCATAAAAACAATAAGATGGAAAATTCTACACCGTTTTCCTCAAGTCTAAGCAACCTATTTTCCATTCTACTAGTTTAACTGATTTACCCAACCTAAATCTCTTTTTTCTTTACAATTTTTTCCCTACAATTGGATTTTCAATTGAACAAGTCATAAATAAATTATACTCACGTTTGGGTCAACCTCTTTTCGAAATGTCGAAACAGTCGATTTTGGTGATGACGGTAATGACGGTAATGTCTTTGGAAAACTTTTACATAAAACAATGTAAATTGTCACTTTTTTAAAAAAATGTTGCTTAATGTTTAACTTTGTAATACTTGGACTTTTGGACGTGAGAAACTGTGCTTGGCAGTAGAAAATGAGATTTTCTGTATTCAACGGTGCAATTCTTCGAATGTTCCTCTTAGAAAACGACTTTTTCGAAAGTCATAGGATTTGTCTTAAAATCGAAAAAACGAGAAGCGCAGCTTCAAGGTACTTGTTCAGGTATACAATTCCCGTGGCCTTTGAAATCCAACAAGAAAAATACCCATAAGAGTTCCACTGGCTGTACTTTGTTTTCTCTATTAAAGTTAAATTTCCACTTCTTTGAGAATTGAAACTTTTGCAGAAAAGACCACTGTAGCAGTTGCAAGTCTCAAGTCAAACGTCAATATTGTGTGGTGATGATGAGTTGAGAAGAATTTTTCAGTCGGGGTCTCTCCTTTGTTCAATTTTGTACTTTTTTAAAATTTGCGAATAAATTGAGATATATTTGAATGCAATGTTTGTAAATGCCTGAATTCACACAAATATTCAACACTCCAATACGGAAAATGGTTCCGAAGTTTCTTGGTGGCACACACAACTCGATGGCCACTGTGGAGAAGTCGGTGGGGAAAGTGAGAAAACTGCAAAAACGACAATAACTGTTATCCGACTTTTGCACAAGTCTGCACCATGCACCAAAACGATGAGATTCGACTCTCACAGGATATCAGAAGAAGCAATAAGATTTTGAATGAATTGTCAAAAATACCAATTTTTTGGCAAAAATGTCACTTTCTCACTTTAAAATGAATAAAGCAAGATTTTAATAAGATATAATTGAAACCCGGGATATTTCAGACAGGTCAAAATGAGATGTGTTCCTGGACGTGGTTACTCTTCGACTGAGTGCGTCTCACGCCACGCACTTCCCTGTAAACCCCGAACGCGTAACTCCCGGACTTGGTTTCGTCGCGAGTACGCAAATTCCCAGGCTTCAACACACACTGTCAACTTGAGCATGAGACCACACTAACACTTCAGCAATAGTAATTCGCGAAAAACACACTTCACTCAAAAATCCTTTTTATGAGACCAAAATGTTTTTCAGTTTTGATTTGTTTTAAACGGCGTAAATGTAAAACAAAGTTTTATTGTGCACCAAAAAGTGAATTTTTTGAGTGGGACTGGAAATCCCCGAAAAGTGCGGGTAATAGTACAATTAATGCGTGGAGAAGTGAGTAAAAGTAAAGGAGTAAGGAATGCGTTTCTCGTTTTACCCCGAATGAATCCCGGGAGCGGACAAAGAGCACGTCCTCCCTCTGAGCTTGCCTCTGAAACACTGAGTCCACTTGCCGGTGTGTGTGGACGTGATAGTTCTACAAGTCCTACTCTACGATTGCGTATAAGTATAGTAAACGAGTACGCCAGTCAGCTGCATCAGAGTGGAAGAGTCCACTTTTTTGAGGGTGCATCGCGTAGAGCATCTCATTCATCCACGGCGTCCGCCACGGCGGGATTTCATCAAAATGCATTTCCTCATCATTTTCAACCCTTAAGGGCTGCGTGGGTCGCGGATAGCTGGCCACTTTGGCGGCTTTCGGACGCGGAATGGGGTTTACTCTTGGAATGACCTTGTGAAGACTTTCCCCAATCCATTGATGGGAATGGACGGGTCCACGCAGCGTAAAGGAGTAGTTGGGGTGAGGCGGTGGGGAACCTGCGCCGACTTGACGGGGACCGTCTCATGACGTCCCACTTGTGAATGAAAATCATCATCATTAACTACGGTGGCCCTGCAAGAAACCCCCGAATGCCCGTGCCCGACCAAGATCCTTGTTGCCCGACTTTCTCCGGCTGGCCAACTTTCTTTCCGAAGTCACACACGCTGAGACGTGCCCTCACTTCTTTCCACGACACCAAGTCATGAGCCTCGAGGTGTTACCTTTTTGCGTGCCGTGTCCTCTCTTCTCCATCTAAATCCTTTACTTTTGGGCTGGGGCCATGAAAGTCGAGGCCAGGGAGGCTCCGCGGTGCTTGTGCTTGGTGCTATTGCCTATTGCTATGGTGGTCCAAGTGGGTCCAAGTGGAACCGCTCCCGTCAAAACTATGCAACAACGGTCCTTCCCTTCCCTTTGCCTCTTCATTCTTCATGCTTGCCAAATGCAAAGAAATGCTCAAACACAACACTTTGACTTTACTCTTTTCGGGTGGACCAAGGCCTATTTTTGTCCCTCTCACCCACATGTTACTACATCACAACATCATACACACATGCTTTCATTTTATTCCGGATTAAGTTCGCCTTCCCGTATTTTGACTATTTTTATTCTTATGTACATATACTTCCCTTTACAATTTATAAAAAACTATTGTTGACTGCTTCCCTCAATTCACGGCCTTCTGGTCCACCGTCCACCCAATCTTACACCATCAAAAACGTCTCAATATATTTCCTAGTTACAAGTTACGCATTATTATTACTTGTGTAAATTATATTAACATACTATATTGCAGTATAACAATTATGATTAAATATAGTACAAAAGTCATAAAGCGATTTTTTGAAATATTTGGATATTATGCTAGTTCTATTTTAGACGCTATGAGAAGGCCAGACTTGCTCGTTTCATTCGCATAGGGACGTATACATGGAACATGTATTTAGCAGAAAATCAATGTTGACACTACACGATAGATGTGAATTCATTTTGAGGACGAAGTCATTTATGGAGGAAGGAGGAAAAACGGAGAGAAAATAGGCTGAAAGACACAGGAATAATGAGACATGAGAGTGCAATGTGACCTCGTCGATAAAAGTCCGGATGTCCAAGTTAGTGTACCGTGGCACGTTGGAACACGGAGATGGCTGGATGTCGTCGCAACGACCGTTGTCGTCGTCGTACTCATCAAATCAAATCACTCATTTCATTATTTTCATTACATTTTATTCCATACCATTGAGTCGTGTACGGGCGGTCCTAAGGTTGTCAAGTTGAAATGTCAGCTCCACGCTCACAGCTCGGTGGCGTTATTATTCTGCCTATATCATCTCCCCGCAAGGCAACATTATAGTCGCAACATTACGCCCGCGAACGGGAGGTTTCAAGCTCGTCTCCAGAGTCGAGTCGTTTCCCAACCACGTCAACGTCAACTCAATGCACAGCACAATACATTCCATTAAATTACATTACATTACTCGGTTGCAACTCTGTCTTTCATTCTCTCTGACTCTGACGCTGACGCTCACTCCGACGAGACTCCGACGACACTCCGCTCCGACTCTCCACTTCTCTCTTTCTTTCACTTGCGCCTTCCATTGTGAATCCGTACTTACACACTTACATTATTATTATTACAGTCGATTAATCCCGAACAATGAAGCACACTCAACATTTACACAGACACAAACACACTGTAATGAATGTGGTGGGGAATGCAGAATGTTAAGGGCACAGTCATCAACTTTGCCTTTCTTCATCCTTTGCATAACTTCCAAATCACAATGCTACTATATACACCATTACCATCAGACCTAATACAACTACTATTTAACTATATGTACTATAATAGTTCTACACTATTCCTACTCCAACTTATAAGATTCCATTCAAACATCCAAACAAACACTTAATAAAATACCACATAACATACAATATAACATGTGCACTCTTGAATTTCAGACATTTCACTAATTTCACACCGCACATTCTTATAACCACATCAGCATTCCGTAATGAAATTAATACATAGGTATATGCATTTTAAAATTCAATTTTCATGTGCAAATACATTTTATGATGAATTGCAATGTGAAAAATCTTTCAGTACATCGTTTTTTCACACCAAAGCTAATATAATATCCCTATCAGAATTTCAATGGATGTGCAGTGTGCAGTGAGGAGTAAGGACGTATGAAGTATACTAAACATACATAATTTCAGTAATGTAAAAGTTGACTACACAGACGAACACAAAAAACATAATTCAATACTATTGCGTTTTTTATGCAATCCATCTTCAGCAAGTTGCAACCTTGTTCGTGTGGAGTACAAGTAACTATACAACGTTTGCGTGACTTTACATTGGACATGTACAAGAAGCACTCAGGCGTTTCAATTTATGGCAATGTACCTTTCCATTGTAGTGTGACAAGCAAACATGCATAAAACAATCAAAATTACTTATTTTTCTCTTGACTTGAGCTATTTTGAATCCCACATTCACATTTTTGGTATCGTGTACAGCATTGCACAGAAAGTCATATTATGTACATGATCATGTGCTGTGTGTGCTTTACGTGTCTACAATAGTGTGTACCGGTAAAAGCCAAGCTTCTCGATAGGATTCCTTGATCAACAATGAGTTAGCGTGATTAGCGTCCAATGTCCACTGTGTTCATTAGGCTTTAATTCATACTGCTGCTAACTTGAGAGGTGACACTCCTGATGTATTTATGGATACGAGTCGACAACCTGAACAGCGATTCCCTCTTACTGTCCAAATATTAGCAGCTAACAGCTACACTTTACCTCTCGGCAAATCAACAAGTACAATCCTTCACTCAACCGAATAGTAGTTCTGAATTTACATCCCAAGTACACATTTTCAAACACTTTCGACAAAGATTTCCATCTTCTTACGCACTTTGCCAACACATAACATGGCAAACATGAAACATTCTTCCCTTCTTCCTTCTCCGCTGGCTTTTGTAACGCTGTAACAAAACAACCACAATGCGTGTCTTGTTAGGATGTACGTGCGTGTGCATTTAATAGAATCTTAATTACCTCTAAAATATATTCTCTTCCTAATACACTTTCTAACAATATTATCTTTAACATTCATCACATAATTACGTTTTCCAACTGAATTGAATCCAGCTTAAACTATAGCAGTCACCCCGTACATTTGAGCCCAATCTTTTCTATGCTGTATACATATTTCTGTATGAGTACTTCGTATCTATGCATTGTTTATATAGACAAAAAAAGTATTGACATGAGAAGGAAGAGCCACTCTGTAATGTAATTTCACCACCACATAACATAGAAGTCGCATTTGGACTAGACTAGCTCAACTCTGTTAAATGCATGACGTTGAGTCCCGTAGTGCAGTGCATGAAAAAGCTCGTTTCCAAATCCCGTTAGGCCCCAAGTCCAAGTCAACTAAGACCAAACGTCTTTTGTCAATCGGGTTACGATATTAGATTGTGTTGTCCTCCATTATTGAATTAACATATTAAGCCCACTGTACGCGCCTCACTACGACTTCTCTTTCACATTTCCTCGTTTTGCATCATGCACTCCTACTCCAGACTTTTGAAGCAAATGCCACCAACAACCATAAGATGTAATGTGGGCAATCCAATTAGTTCGCAGTCTGTCTGCTCTCTACTAATGCGCGAACATGCCATATACTCGGAATGCCATTCTACAGAGAAGTTTGACATGTTCAAATATGCAGTCATTCATAAAAGTTAATTGCTTTTAAAAAATTAAATTAAATGACAACATGCAAAAGATTCAGTCAGTACTACAGTATTTGGACACTACTCCCTACTCCGTAACTGCGTATGTCCGTATCACTGTGTACGTTGTAAGATTATTGATTTTTGAAATGCTATGACATTAGATTACATTTTGCAACATTTTGGAATACTGGAACGAGTAAAAAGCGTGGTATTTGGAAAAAAAGTAGTGGGGAAGAAGAAAATAGAAAATGGAGAAGAATGACTTCGTGTGTTGAAGGAAGTTGATGGGATTATAAAATAAGATTTTGTGAGTGGATGGTCTTATTGCGTGTGTAGAGATGAGAATAAGAGTCTTGACTGCATGGCATGAACCACTGAACAAATAGACATTGAGTAGTGGAGAAGAAAAGAGTTTTCCATTCGAATTTTCATTTGGACTGACTGAGCGGAATGAAGAAGACAATACATTTGCACTGGCATGTCGTGGAAAAGGATTGGGAATTGACTATAAGGCAAGGCAAGGAGGGAAAGAGATGTGGGATGTGATGCGTACAAGTCATTTGCACTTTGGCGATGGCCATGCAAATCCTTGTGGTGTCTCTCCACGCCGTATTTGTCAGACTGTGAAGGCACATTAGCAATACAATCAACACGTGAGCGTCACTTTTTTATGCGAGCTCAAAGCCAGCTTGACGGATATGTAAAGGTTTCAGTCATCTGTCAGTTTGTACATTGATAGATAGGAGAGAAGACACCAACCACATATTCGTTTCCATCATCATAACATAACATAACGTTATACTATTTACTATTTGCTATGAACTACGTGCGAGCCAGAAGAATGATACGTTACCACCACTTCATGACAGATTGAAACTCTCCGAATACACTCCTCCGTGCACATCTATTCCCATTTTCCTACGTACGTATAGAGTGCCTAGAATGGGAAAAGTGGACTCGCATAGAATAGTATAGTCAAAGCCAAGATTACTTTTGGACGGACGGAGTGAGTACATAGAGCAGACACTTTAGACTAACTACGAATTGATAGGCATGAGTTTGTGAGCACAGACAAAAAGAAGAGCAAGCATGGAGAGGAAGAAGAGTTGGAGTTGCACTCCTCGCAGCTCCTTTGATTGAACGAAGAAAGAAGAGACAGAAGAGATAGAAAGTAAAGAAGTAGAAAATCAAATCATCAAAGACGAAACAAACTCATCGTAAAGCATTATAAAGCTTGAAGCATGTCACGCCAGGCCACAATAAAAAGCATCCAGCTTCAAATCTTTAGCAAGAAGCAAAGGAGAGGGAACAGCAGCAGGGGCAGGAT
This sequence comes from Harlomillsia oculata, assembly GCA_019776145.1. NCBI lineage: Eukaryota > Metazoa > Arthropoda > Collembola > Entomobryomorpha > Oncopoduridae > Harlomillsia > Harlomillsia oculata. The sequence continues at coordinate 79,159 of JABASF010000024.1, read as the reverse complement.
TTGAAAAAAGACACGAAGAAGACACGATACACCATAGACAAGAGGAAAACGTTTGGCGTTCAAAATGTTAAAAGAGTTGAAATCGTTTTTGAAGAGTGAAGTTGAATGCAAAGTCAAAGGAGCATCTCTGCAATCTCTCAATGTGTACAATTGAGCTTGAAACGACACATGCATACCGTAACCGTTGCATTGCAAGATTGCAACCATCAGAACATTCGACTTACCTTATTTGGGCGAGAGGGTTAGAATTCTACTCTCTCACTCAGACTCTCACCCATCCATTGAACATATGGAGTCGTCTCCTTTGGCTCCTTCCGTAATTCATTTCATTCAATCCAAGGAACGGAATTACTCGTCGTTCTGCCCTTGTGCGCTTCCTCCGTCCTTTTGTGTACCGTGGAAGACTGGGCATTCAAGTCTTCTTCATCTTCAGCAAAACTATTACCTTTTGGATTCCTGAGACCAACTAACTATTACTAAAAGATGATAGCTTCACAAGACACAAGAGATGACGACCGTTCATATAGTAGTCATGGTCATAGCTCTGCTCCGCTACCACTAACTAATATAATGTGTTATGTTGTGTGCTTTTACCAAGTGTTATTATTGGTCTGACTCCGTCAGTACTCTCCTTCTCTCCCATTTCTTCCTCTTCTCGTTGTCTTTTTCACTTGGTTCGTCTTCTTTTTCGTCTTCTTCTTGTGACTGACTTGACTGACACTCTACGGACTCTAATATAGGAAACGGTTTGCACCAGAAGCATTACGTTGAGAAGATGTGTTCAAAGAAGAGAAGGCGCAGCCACACAAGCTTTTCTTTTTCTGGGTCTTCTTGTTCGTCATCTTTCTTTTGGTGCTTCTCTCATTCTCTCTTGTGGCTAATTCACTTCACTCTCTCCTCTAGGCTATCAAAATATTTTCCAAGCTCGGAGCTCATCATCATCTTCTATCTTTTCATGTTGGAGGAGAGAGAATTACGAGAGCTGAGCTGAGCCATAGGAAGCATAGCATTCTGTTCTTATCTCTTGGCGAAAAAGTTGAGCTCACGTTTATACAAGCTGGCAGGGAAGACTCTCCAGAAGATCTCCAGCTCTTGAGCTTTCTGTCAATGCTCCATAAGCCTTGTGCTCAAGTGCTTTTGGCCTTATGTACCTTTTACGTAGACAACAGCCATCCACTCCCTCAAGTCGGCAGTCGGCACCATAACCAGTCACATGAACTCCACTGGGTCTCCCATGTCCCATAAGCACACACAGACACACACCTTTCCTCCGACCATTAAGCACCTTAGCAAACCTTTCTTTCCCGAATCAACTGCCTACGCTCCTACTCCTGCTCTTCACTCATGCGTCGTCCTCGGCGTCCTCCTCGTCCTTGTCCACGTCCACGTCCATGTCCTCCAACAAACTGCATTTTCTAAACGGAGTTGTATTAAGTCTGGTTGTGTGGTGTAAGTGAGCAAGCAAGCTCGGCTTTCGCTAACTAACATTACCGCGACTCAACTCAACTCACAATAATAAATAATACACATTATCATCTCATACATTACCGAGAACATCACATAACACTACATTATTTATGCATGTATGAAGTCACTGAGTCTTGCACTACTACACACCAACCAGCCCCCATGGATTATGTTCACCACAAAACCAGCCTGAATAAACCAACACATTAAGTTGTGTGAAGCATTGTCCCATCGTCCTTTAGGATGGGCGTCAAGCTATGACGACCACTGACTTTACTACTTACTACACTACACACTGCCAACTACTGAATGAAAACAGACGACGCCCATGAATATCAGCGTGCTCAAGTCTCAAGTCCACTTCGTCATCGTCCAGTCAGTCCAGTCCACCATCGCATCATCGTCGTTGACGTCGACCACGACAACCGACAACCTACGCTACGTAGTTTTTCTCCCATCTCTTCTCCATTCTCCACTAATCATTCCTTTTAAACCATTTCTCTCAAAATGGACTTTCTAAACAATCCTGGACAACACGTACCGACAAAAAAAGCTCTTGCAACTTGTCATACCATAAAGAAACATTGTAAATGGGAAAAGAACCAAAAGGGGCCAATCTTACAATCCTTCCTTATCGTAACTTATAAAGCCTAAGCAGCTGTTTAAGCCATTTATCCGTCACACATCAAACAACACACACGAGAGCTTTAAAAAAAATTGGTATAATGGAGCTTTAACCAATATCAGTCCTTGCTAAAACTTTTTCCTGTCCAAATCTTCCGCCTTTAAAAGCTTTACATGTGTTTATGTATCTGACCGATCATTCTTTTTTGCTACCTACTTTACTACCCCATGCAGCCAGCCAGCCCATGCTCCACGGCTCCACCAAGCACACCAACAGCACCAACAGCCGCTCTCTCCTCCTTCACGTAACTCTCGGTTAATCTTCCAAATGGAACTTGCTTCACGCTTTGATATTTGATTCCACAGTGTAACAATCAGAAACGTTCATTTAGAGCTCCTCAAGAAAGTAAGCTCACAGAAATCACTTCATCCAAAACGCACACTGTCGTCATCAAAAACGGAGAATTATTTATATATTTATGTAGTACGATTGTATACGATTGTACAATACATAAATGCAAGCCCGCTGTGTAGTCTGAGTGAGATGAACGCAGAGAACCCTGTAAATATGATAGTATGGAACAAATAAAGATGAATCCTTCCGAATGATGCTGACAAAACCTGGAGAGGAGAGTAGGGATAAGGAAAGAGTAGTTTAGAGAGAGAGAGAGAGAAGAGTGAGAGAGGTTTGTAAGGAATGTTTTATTAGAAGTCCTTGAAAGCTCAGAAGATCACTCGAGAAGGGATTCCGTAATGGTGCGAATGATGAACGTCGTCTCGGACGCATAATGTCCATAACCATAGCTCAAAAGGTACTTTTTCCACACGTAGGGATGGACATTGTCGTGTCGTAAATGGTCTTTACTATTGTCACAAAACGGAGCTTTGTACACACTCTCTACATAATTCCACCTGAGCACAAAGTCCGTGCAGACACATTTGTATTCCTGATGTACAATGGAGCAAGGCAGGTTGACTCCCTCTGCAGAACCATCGTATGGATAATTGTGTGACTTAGATAAGATTTTAATTACAATTACTACAGTTCCCTCGCCGTTTGTCCGGCTCCCCTCCACTTTTCTGAGAGTACTTACAGCCCAAAAAAGCCGGTTTTCTCCTTCAACCATTCCACCATGACTTATACACATTAGCTTATCTCACTTTGTGCAGCAAGAGGTAGTCGTCGTTTCATGGATTTCCATCTCATCCCAGAGTTCCACCAGTAACTTACGCAGTATGTCTACTCTACGTGCACCATATAACACAAAACACAATCAACTTGCTTTTGCCCATTTGCCCCTTTTCCCTGTATTCTATGTTATTTGGACTTGGACTTGAGACAGAGGTTCTTCAGATTCAGCTTGCGGTGCTGGTGGCTGTGGTGGTGGTGGCGATGCGATGGTGATGATGATGAGGAGGAGGACGATGACGACGATGCGATGCTCTGGACTGTTTTATTCCCTCAAGTTAATTCTCATAGTGGTACTACGACTACTATGTGATGCGCACTTGAGCAAGTGAACATGAAACTGTGAATACGTGTGTGTGCTCCTGCTGCCGAGCACAACAGTGAGAAGAGTGACGATATGCGTGGAAAAAAATGCGGTATACATTGCATTTCCCAAGCAGGAGTAAGCAGAGTAAGCACAATAAGAGCCAGGCGAGAACCAGGCAAGCAGGAGAATCCCGTGTGGATTTTGATACTTGAGAATGTTGAGAATAGCCATAGACTGTTTAAGTACAACTATGTTTTATAGAGAGAATGCCCGCGTGCATCTGCTGCTCGTAACTTTGCTCCTGATGACCCAAGGTGCTCACATATTACACTGGGCATTATCTCTAGGCATTGTGTTCAACATGGCACTATTAGGCACCACCGGCCGTACATCCTGTCGATCCTGCACAGGCGGATGTACAAGAGAGGAATGCATAATACCCGAAGAACGTGCAGGCAAGCACTACACTTTGATATGCGTGAAATTATTCAAATCAACGGATTACAGTGTTAAATACCCCTACATTTCTCTTTCTGTCTGTCCGACTCACTTTACCTTCTCTCTTCTCTCCTTTGGACACTTTGAAACACTTGAGTGTTAGTTACTCATGTGTTGTATGTTTGTATGTAGCAACTAGCAACTAAGCTTAGCAAAGCCACTTCCCTTGTTCTATCCCTTCACTCATTTTCCCGTCCTCGGCTCCATGTCCATGTCCATGTCCATGTCTACGTTACGTTCACATCATCATCCAGATCTCGTTTTTACATCTTGGAGAATTCAAAATTAAATTGGCCGTACAAGTCGTTCATTTCCTTCACGAAAATGAAAGGAGCCAAAAGGAAGCGTCAGTTTTATGTCTACCTTCACGATATAACTTCTAGCATTTATCGCACTCACAATCGCTCTGGTTTACAAGAGTTTTGCTCGTGTTGTGCTCCGACACAATTGCTCCTCTCGCGTCTCTTCCCTGATAAGCAGTAAAGAGAAGTACGTGTGACTTGAAATTTCCGACTGGAATATCTGCCTTCCTTAAAAGGACCTCATCTACCTCCCTTGTCTTTTTCATCGTCGCTATGTCCCCAGGTATTTTATGTGTGAATGTGAAACAAAACCTCGCTTGAGTAGTGCTTTTTGGTAGTTCTCAGCTCACTTGGTGTGTGTAGCACATATTGGCAAACTTCTTCTTCAGCTTGCTGTTCCTCGCAAGAACAAGTTGCAGGATGAGATCTGAGATGAGCAAGCGTCAGTTCATCCACATATCCACAATCAACATTACATTATTACATTACAGTTTGGCTGTTTGGGCATAGGAGTACAAGTCTCCGAGGAGCGAGCGCGTCTTGCGAGCAGCTTCCCTGCCTCCTGACTTATTATACTTATTGCATTGTTAAATTAAATCGTGTACACTCCCAGGCAATTATATTTGCATTCACTTGATCTCTACAGTTTTTCAGGCTTGGTCCTCTTCGCACTCAGTCAGTAGTAATTGTAAGTGGATAATGTACATGGCGTCACAAACGACCTGTCTCATCTCTCTACACTTTTTTCTACCTGTAGTCATCCGTACAGTTCCCGTATCGTACCTTTTGTGAGTTACTACGACTTTTGCAATTTCTCTCTTCAAATTCAGATCCTCGTCGGAGACAAGACTCACTCAGCTCAGCTCAGGCAGCACCTCAGTCAAAATGTGCACATGCAACGTGCAAGTACCAAAAAGTACAAAACACTGTGCAGACTTGTAGACTGCACCTTGTTCTCCTAAAGATTGGAGAAGGGTAAAGGGTACGGTACATTTCTCGAGGTCCATTACCATTTCCACGACATGAGACTCAAGACTCGAAAGACGCAAGATGCAATATGAATGGTGCAGCTAATGCTTTAAAGATTTAAACAAGAAAATAGCCTATAGCCAAAATCTAACACCTGATTTGATCAAAAACCAAAATATTAAGCACGCCATGCCCTCTGCCCCAAATGGGCGTGTAACAAATAGGCAACCTTCCACGGCAGACAGAGCCGATCCATTCTTTTCGCAGAGTGTCTGTGCATTTGCTCAAGTCACTAGTGTACCATTCAGAAAAGGGAGAGATGAGCACACAACAAAGCGCAACAAGAAACTCAAGTGCGGATCGAAAAAGGGTTGTTGGTTGTTGTTGTTGGTTGTGGACTGTGGACGCAACCACATCATCTAAAGAAGAAGAGAGCTGTATGAAAAATTATGGGCATTAATATTTACGATTACGATTTTACGAACAATAATATTCAGCTCCAGGGCCCCGAGGACCTTTCACACCATTTCCCAAACTAACTTTCGGCGACTCTTCTCCGTTCGCGTTCTCCCTCCAGCAACGCGTCCGCTCCTTGCTTTTGTATCTCTCCTCATGGCCAAATAAATAAATTTGCTCAAGTTCCGTCGTGGCTCGCTCGCTTGCCATGGCCGCTTCTTCTTTATCCTTCGCATCATTCCCATCCTCTTCCCGTTGTCGTCGTCGTCGTCCCATCGCGTCGTGTGTACAACTAGTGCCTAATGCTGCTCGCACACGAGCTTAAGAATTCATCTTGCAGCTAGTTAGTCGAAAAATGTTTAAGTGGTCGAGGAATAATGGGGTATAAAATCAAGTCAAGTCTCTCGCAGCTTGGGCCTGGGCCATATGAACAATCCTATACGTCACTTTGCATCACACTGGACTTTTTTATAATGCATTATGATCAACTTAGAAAGCGAGTCCACTTTATGTAGATAGTGTGCACTCAACTTGCAGAGAAAGAGGAGAGAGAGAGAGCATTTGAGCATTAAGCATAATGCACATTACATTGCATTACACAATCAAATATTCTATTACATGAAATACTCAAGGTATGATTTGGGATGAGGAAAACGAGCTTACAAGTCCGCAAGTCATACAAAGAGGAGCAATGAAAACTGAGGACGAACAACAACAAACGATGTAGGTGTGGTGAGGACTCTTGTTGTTGTGTGTATCGTGGCATGCATGGCATGGCATGGCAAAAATATAGCGTACTAGTGTGAGATATAGTAAGTAATGCTCAAACTGAGAAACTCAAAATGAAAGATGCGCTTGTCCTATTACTCGTGTTGATTTCCCCATAACTCTCTCGTAATTTCCTCTCGACTTGGGATTCCAAAGTTGAGGCTTTTCATTTCCTTAGTGCAAGAAATGCTTTAGCTTTGGCTTTAATACTAGCGGAGAAGAGAAGAGAACAAGTCATTCTTGGTTCAGGTTCATCATTTTAATCCACTGGCTGGTTTTGGTGCTGCACTCACTCAGTTCCACATCCACAGCACCAGCAGAGCACCCGACTCCACTGAATTTCTCTCTCATGACGACAAACCAAACACAATATAATTTGCCTGTTTTCATCCCTCACGATTCTTGTGCAAAGCCGGACTAACCATCACATCAGTACGTATTAATTTCCGTGCACGTATCAAATTAATATTGTACTGAGCAAGTGCAATATAAATCTTGTAGGAGAAGAGTAACCATTCTTAATCTCACAAACCTTCACATCAGCTAAGCTCCAAACACTCAAAACGAAGCAGAAGGCTTTGGCCATATTACAAAGTATGCCATTTCACACAAGCCTTTTGTTTGCTACTCCTTCCAACTCCAACTATCAAACGGAATAGTCGGATGAGTCGCATCCCAGGCACGCTGCCCTTACAAAGTCTCGATCACGGAGAGTCAGAGCTATTTTGGGAGATAGAGACAAAGCCGACTTTGCACTGTCGGCTCCAATCCCAACCTAATCATAATCCAAGCAATACGAGGATGGAGGATCCAAAACCTAAACCATCGCCATCACATCGTCTACTTCTCTCTTCTTCTGCTTGCTTTAGCTGTGCTCCTACTTGGACTAACTTATTATCTTCCACACAAGTCCACAGACTTCCAAAAGACCAACACACGAGACCACTGAGCACTCCACTACACGTACAAAATATAGCCTTTCACAGTCAACAGACTGGTCCATTATTCTCAGGTTCAGGCGGACATTTACTCTTGCCTTTTCGACCTGCCGAACCAAAAGCCAGGAGGAAACTGCGACTGACTCATGAAAAGATTAAAGCGAATTACGACGATAGTCCATTATGATATTACATTGATGCTGCCACGTCTAATGCCATCGCATCGCATTCCCAAACTTGCACCAACTCACAACTCACCTTCTCCGCTATGTCTCTACTCTACTCTCTACTCTCCATCCATAAAGGACTGCATAATATGCTTCAATAACTTTTCTCTTTCTCTCTCTCTCTCTCTCACTTCTATGTACATCGCATTTCCATTGCATTACCACTTCCCAAATTAAACTGACATTTGCACACAACTACTGACAAACGCAAACATTTGCGTTCATTCGGTCATTCCTTCTGCACTATATGAAAATGAAAGTGGAACCAAGTAAATTCCACCTTCATACAAAGTATATCACAGGAATTCATATGAGAAAACCGAATCTACCTTGTCTGACTCAAATGATTGTAAAATGTTACGTACGTAGGGGTAAAATGGAAGAATGAAAGAATAGAAAAACGCGAGTTGCTCCCAGTTTTGAAAGAAGAACTCGTTGGTGAGGAGCAGGAGCAGGAGCAGGAGCTTTGTTTCCTGCCCGGATATCAAGAGGACAGAGAACAACAGGAGCAGCAGGGGTCTCGTCATTAAATGCTCTGAATCACGTAATAAATAGAGCAATCATCCTAAGAGCTGAGGCAGGTCTCTTCATTTTTTGAGTAGCTACACGTTCTCCCCTGTGCTGTGTGTCGTGTCCTTCCCCGTGTGTTTCCAGTTTGATTAGTGTCCGCGTCCAAACCGATAAAAATGCAAAACTGTCTACCTTCTGCCGCCCTGGATGAAGCATAGGAGACCACCGTTCATTATACGCTTCGCATTATTACTTCATTAGCCTCGATTAAGTGTCATTTCACTCCTTTTTAATTGAGTCTCACAATCATTGAGCATGTATATCACAGAAAACTGCTCTATAATTTCTCCAAATAACACAGAAATTGCATAATTGCCTCTCTTAATCGTCTCAATGAAGGATGTTGTAATTGTATCATCATTTCACATTTATAGCCGAGGTCGGCAGTGAGTCGGCATTCGGCATGCTATCAAACTATCAACTATCACATCTCTGCTCAAAACGTAGTTGAATTTTGCAAACGATTTTATGAATATGAAATTCCGAAACGCTGCTATTAGCAAAACACAGGAAGCTTGGACAAGGGGGAACGGCACGGGGATGACGCTGTTGTCTCACATTCCTATCTCGACATTCATAGTTTCGCATTGTAAGAACAAACGAGCAACTGCAGCTTGACATCTTAATTGATTCATTTCCGGTGCCCATAAAGCAAAAGTGTTAGTTTTTAATTGTGGAGCCGAAGTAGAATAAAGAAAACAAAAAGATGGTAAGAAGAGATGAAGGCCGGAGCGGAGCCGGAGGAGAGCTGAATAGTTGAATAATAATAAATTTGGAAGGGGTAAAAAGGGAAGGAGAGACTGGTGGTGGGTGCTCAGCTGCCTGCCTTTGAAACGCTCGTTATCACCATTTCTGAAAGTTTCTTGAGTTGAAAACATTTGGTTTGCTTTGAGAGTTTCAGTTTGTGTCTGTCCAACAACGCTACTTACTTGTGCATGCCTCACTCCTCCAACATGGGAAAAGTGGACAGACGCACATACTTTAAAGTCAAGAAGAATCAATAGGGCTTGATCTCGACTCCAGATAGCTTCCCTGCATGCTAAGCAAACAGGCAAAATGGTTTGTTATAGCTCGTTTGCTTGTGTAATGCAATGACTCCAGTGTGGAACTGAACAAGAACACTCAAAAACGAAGAAGATAGTAGTGGAGAGAGGCTTCTGCAGTTTCCCACACAATGGAAGAATGGAAGTAGCAGAAAAGCTACCGCTGTCTTTTACCACAGCCAACTGCCAACCAAGCCAGTTCCTTGAGAAATGCACACAAGAAAAGTCTGTCTGTGTACTCAAGACACATGCACAAAATGCACGTCTTTTTCTTTTTCTTCTCCTCCGTCTTCGTGTCTTTCAATTTCAAAATACAATGGACACAGGCACGTTGAATCCAGAGTAGCAGTGCTCAGAGTCTCAGTCTTTTTGCCTTTTACGAGTCAAAGACAGTTTTCTGTAGCGTATCTGCAAAATCTGCAATGCCAATAGATTCCCATCAGGGAAGTAATGTCGTACGTACGACTACTTCGTACTTTACCACCGACCGAGGAGCCTTCTGCACACACAAGGCTGGCTGGCTGTGCCTTCACGTTTCCTCCCGGAAAAGTAGCTTGGAGGACCATGATGGTCGACTTATCTTCACCAGCCCTTGTCCTAACAATAAGTCTTCCCAAGCTCTACTCTGAACAAAGTCTATCAATAATCCGGCAAGTGTCACCTTCACTATTCATTCCTTTATTCCTTTCCCCTTTTAGTCTTCAAATCCTTATCTTTCCATTCCTTTATGCTATGCTTTCTTTAAGATTGTATTGCTGCCTCTTTTCTTTATCTATCAAGTTCCTCTCTACATTTGATAAGAAAGTTTCTCTATGTATAACACAACAAGAAAGAAGAAAAATAATCAATCAATTTATTTTTAGCTTTAATCGTGTTCACCGACTAGACCAAAATTATAGCGTGTAATCAAATGTTAACTGCCTTGCGTTCAGTCTCATTTAATTACTCAGCGTTTTAGAATTATGCAACATCTGCTGGATCGATGATCTGGAGACATGAAAAAGAAATTGCCAACACTGTGAATATAAGAGTTTTAAAAAAGGAGGATAGACATAGATTTCGACTGACTTGAATAGGCTTCTGCTACAATGCAAATTGGCTGTGTAATTTCTGAACAATCATTTTGGCGATGGCCAAGGAAGAAGTAGCTCCAGGGGAAGGGGCATTTCGCACATGGAGAATCCGTGGGCCGAGTTGACCGGTCCCCGAGTCAAAGACGAAGTCGTCCACAAGGTTGCCATCCGTGTCCATGGCTTGTGCTCGCACTCCAGCTGGCCCACTGGAAAAATTACCTCATAGCTCAAACATACGATCCGCTTTATTTCACTATCCTTTCATACATTTTACGCTTGTCAATTAAGGTATAAAGGTGTAACACACGTTGCATAATCGACTTCACACTGTCGATAAAGAAAAGCCTGTGTTTCATAAGGAATGAGTACCCTTTCGCTTTTGTCGAGGCTACGTAACCGGTCAAGCCTACTCTTTTTTTAAATGCCATGTCGTCGCTCGGGCTTGTGTAACTCGTAACTCGACTACTTCCAAAGGAGCGATGAAAACATTGAAAAGGTGCCACAGCAAGGAGCACACGAGCAGGAAAAAAGAAAAACTCTTTAGCGCGCGTTTGATTGGTTTCATCGACCCTAAAACTGAAGTAGACTAGAAAAGTATTTTTTCTCATTCTCATTCTCTTTCTCTCACAGAACGAGAGAGAGAGAGACGAGAGAGAGTCAGCCTTTCATCGTATAGGCAATAGGCAGGACAAAAGAAGGAACAAAACAGGAGCGCGGATCTAAGAGAGACAAAGGAAAAGTATAAGGATTTTCTCTCAATTTTCGTGTGGGCTGGAACGCTGGAAGTAAATTGAAATGTAGCCGTCTGAAATGGGTTAGTTGCACTCACAATGCTCATGAACATCACGGCCGTAACTCGGGCGGCCCTTTGTCTAACGTCTCGTCTCAAGCTTGAAGCTTTCAATAATACTCGGGAGTTTTTGGTTGAACATGCTATCTTTTTCCTATCCTTGTGTACGTGTTTGGACGGGAGAGAGCATACGTTGAAAAGAGCAAACAATGAAACCACGTCGAGACTCGAGACTCGAGACCAGGTTTCCCAGCTAGTCCGTATTGATTGGTTCTGATTGATTGAACTGCAGTGAGAGGTGATTGCAGAGGACTTTAGAGCCAAGGCAGTCGTGAAATATAAATGCGAATCGACGAAGAAAAGTGCAAGACAATGCAACTGTTTCTCTCACAAATTGACCCGAACCAAAAAATCTTTTTGCTCAACGAACCATACGTAGTACGTATACGTACATACGAATAATACATCCAAAAACCTGCCTGACCAGACGGAGACGAGAAAGAAACGCTGCTCTGCTGTTCACGTTTTGGGGCAAAAACGTAACATTTTCCACCTTATCATCTAGAGCCGATAACCCAAGTTTTCAAAGACGACGTTAGTTAATATGTTATTCCTCTCCGTAGTGGAAGTAGTGATTCAAGAATTCATTCGATTTTTCATTCCATCCCTTATCTCAATCCTGAGCCCATTTCCACGTTTCATGACTGTGATGACAGTGATGAGTCATGCACCCGTGCAATTTGACCATCGATAGCTCATTAGTTGCTCCCCCTCTGAGAAAACTACCCATCATCATTGCTCTATCCTGTCCGAAAAATATTTCAAGTGGGAAATTGACTTGGGAGTTACACTAAATTCCAACACCCTCACCATTCCTTTACTGTCCAACAGTCCAACTCCTTGTTTTACAATTTCTACAAAATCAGGCCTTCTCATTACTACCCCATGCTCTATACTTTAATAAACCACCCCATAGCATAGGCACAGCCATAGTAGACGCAGTCACAATCTCTCACAACAAGACAATAATCTTTCCCAAATAATACTATTCTCAATCAACAGAATAACAGAATAAGTCAAGAACATTCAAAACAACAGAAGACTCCTTCGTCCTCGGACACCATGTGTCGGGTCGGGTCGGGTGTTCTTGTGAAAACAGCCGTCATGTAATTACTACATTACAAGACTCTCCAACAAATGTTTGAGTGGAAACGTGGAGAAACCGTCGTAAATAAATTCCCAATTCATTTCCTCGTTCGTTTTCATTAAGCAACTTCGGCCCAACTCATCTGTTTTTGAATGCTCATTATGACAATCTTTCCTTCAATTGAACCTATAACGCGAATCGATTTCCCCAGCACTTTCAACACAATTGGAGTAACAACAAAAAATGATTTCTAAGAAACTTGCTAATACGTGTCTAATACGTCTATATATTATGTACGTCTATATACGTTTATATACATGCAATCATAACCTAACCTACTCAATTCATTCCGTCCAGCTCAACAAAGAAAGAAAAAAAGGTGAAGCTCTTGATTCCTAGGAAAACAACATAATGAAAAGAGTTGTAGTCAACAACTGCTACATGCTTTCCAACTACTCATACTATTGATTGATTGATTCCTTATAACGTCATCGTTGGGTGGAACACTCGGTGAATTTTACACCGAAGCGATGCATGCAGTATGAAAAAATGCATTTTTTCTCCATGGCCTAGATTATTAAGAGACGGGCGGGCGACAGGCGCCAAACCGCAAACATTTCAAGATGACCTGAAGGCTGAAGCACACACATAAACTCAGTCAGTCGCATCCTCCGTATGCAAATGAAAAGCATTCCACATTAACCAAGTGTTCTCACAGAGCGATGACAGGAGCAGGAGCAGGAGCAGCGACGACGACGACGACATGGGGATAATATGAAAATGGCTATCGGTACGATATATAAATGTATGATGATTTGATACTATGATACACCGTGTGCAGCATATGTTGGTAACTAATGCTATGAGCACGAGTCTAAATTCACTCATGTGTAATAGCTCCGGCCTAGTTTGTATAATTGATGATGAGACATTCACACTCTAGGGAAAAAAGCATTTCTTCCGATTGCACAACCGCCCGCCTGGTTCCATTTTCGTTCCCGGAGATAATTGGCAGAGTGCAAGCAAACACACACGTACAGTTCTTTTGTATCCATGAACGATTAACGACCCAACTATATTATCATACGACATTACGTTCCAACAACCTTCCAAGTTCCAAGACATTGTGCATCGTAGGAACATGGAGAAAACGACAGAAAGTGACATGTCAACTGTCTTTACTATCTTGTGAATTAGTATAATGGAAAGAATAGGAAATGGGATCGTATACAGTACGATAAAACGAAATAAGACGGCGGAAGCGAATAGTTTAAGTTGCTGCTGCTCCGTTCCTGCTCGGTTCCATAAGGTTATTGATAGAGTAAAACAAGTTGGGATTCATTGAGAGGAAAGTAAGAATGTAATTCGTACAAGTTTTATGTTTGTGATTGTGAGAGACAGAGAAGTTTTGACTATGGGTTATTGTGATGACTTGCTAGCTTCTGGATGGCACGTTGAACGTATCGAATCTAATCCAGACGGGAAAAGAGGGACGATAAAATGTAGTTCTAATGCAAACTGCAGTGGTTCAGCAATTTGTTTGATTCCTGTATGTTTTATGTATTGAGGTTACTTCAATATACGGAACGGAAGAAGGATAAGGCTCTCAAAGCATACAAGCTCCTGCTTCATCGAGTCAAAAGTAATGTAATGCAATGTAGCGAACGGTAATGTACCAATGCGGAGTAATGGAATGCAATGTGATCTGCTTGTCCAATAAAACCAAGTCGGGTGGATTGGGTCGTTCGTTACACTACACTCGCTCCGATATCCGACCAAGCCCACACACACACACACATACCCGAGAGAAAAATCGCAGATAGAGAGAAAAGAGAGGGAAAAAGGAGAAAAAATGAATCTGTAGGATTTAAAGGGGGAAAAAGAGAGAAAAGACGTGAAAAAGAGAGCGCGAGGGAAAAGAAAAGACCTAAATTGTGACACTGTGAGTTTCGTCACTTTCTTTCCTCCTTCTATTCATTCTCACTTTTCTAACTCCTGTAAAGGACCATTAGAATGTTGCTCCACATGAAATGTTTTCCACGTTTACTGACTTCTCTCCTGTCTGCGCCACTACGAAAGGCTGAGTCTTCTCTGACTGTCGTCGACAAAAAAGGCTTTTTTGTACTGCGACATGTGTAAAGAAAGAGTGTGTATAGAAATGGAACTCGCGACTAAGTAAGACGAGGACTAGGGACAAGAGAGAGACTTGGTTATAAATAATATAAAATGGAGTCACTGAAAGGCAAGCGAGAGATGAGCATCAAGTCTTTCATACCGTGTGATGTCCTTGGGTCCAATATTCGGCACAAACTTGCGGAGTTCTTTCAGCTGGAGATTGATGAAAGCTGATCGAATCATTTCCGTAGCGCCAAAGCCAGCGTACTTTATCGCCAGCTTCTGAAAGCCTCGGTATCTGATTGAGTCGCCGAAATCCTTGATATCGAAATCGCTCCATGAATAACCTTCCCTTTTGAATGCCAGGATGGCATTGGGTCCTAGCCAGACGCTTCCATCCATCCGCGGCGTAAAATGTACTCCCAGAAAAGGAAATCGGGGATCTGGCACCTGGAACAGTCGTACAAAAACTCTAACATATCCCTTCACTTTACTCTCCCCCCGCTACAAATTTCATAAAACCAGTCCAAAACTATGCTCAATGCTCAGGTATCAAAAAATGGTTTGTCATTTTACTTTTTACTGTCACTCCAAACTCCAAACCAAATCTTTATGTTCAAATACGTTGTCTCAAATCTCAAATGAGACTTTTTATCACGTCTGTTTAAATCCAAAAGATGACAACCGTGCGGTGTTATTTTATCACAAACAAAGAACAAACACAGTTTATAAGTGTTTACTTTAAAGGTAACTTTATCATTCCTAGTCAACTTTTTGAGAATCCAACCTCAAAATACAAATACCAGATAATGTAATCAATGTCCTATTACTATATTAGTACGTGTGAAGTCATAAATATACATCACATATGACGGCAACGGTACGATGTTGTTCCAATTTTGTGTTTTCCTGTCAACGTGAAAAACTGAAAAACAAGAGAGAAAAAATCCAAAATTTACGGGATAAATGTTTCCACGAATAAGCTTAGACTTCTCCGGGCTGAGGAGAAGGTATTCGCCTCTAAAAGGTATAATTCTTGGTTCTCGGCTACACCCGGACAATTCGGCGAGTCGGTCCGACTGTAACCCGCCGCAGGTCAAGACAAACTTGGATTTGACAGTCTGCAAAAAATGTAAAGAAAGCCAGGCGCGACCTGAATTAGCATAAACCGTCGGGAGTTGCCCACGCTGATTAAAAGACATTAAGAAGCCAGCTTGAGACTCTGTACGGATTACAGAATACATTAGTCCTACCTCTCACACTGTTTTATATTAATAAAAATCCACCTTTCACACTTCGTAAGTAAGCGAAGTAACATGCATACAGCTCTTTTGCAATGTCTCAAGACGTGTCCGAAGGAAACCTCATTGCCTTTTTCCCTGGGTTCCACACAGGAAGCTCTCCTAAAGGCACTGGAACGAATGAGGCAAAATTGTAGTGCTATCCATTATGAATTTCTCTGCATGACATAGCAAGTGGCAGACTAAATATAGACTACCTAATAATAACGTTAGCTGATCAAATCGACCGGTGTTTTCATATTAATGACCTCTTCACTAAATCAAATCCCCATTTTTGTGCTTTGAACGTCACGAGTCACGATTCACGACCGACGAGCTCACTCACAGTCATTCACCGTGCCGTAAGTGTAGTACTGCATAGGAATAAAACAAGTTCATATGCTATAAATACGACGTATTCTCGCCTCAAAAAAGGTTCATTAATTAATTAACAATTAATTAAAAATTCCTACACGTTCTGTCGTCTCCCGTCACCCACAATTTATTCATTCTACAATACTCGGACAGAAGGGTGACGAATTTTCTGCGACGAGACTATCGAAAATGCGAAATGTTACGTACACATGTAAAGTCAACTAAAGTTACGGTGAATATGCAAAAGTGATGGGTATTTCAATAAGTAATCAAGTAATCATGTTTATTGAAACAATATTTTGGGAGGCAGTGTTCATGAGTCGTCAATCGTGACGGGAGACGACCGACGACAGACGACAGACGAGACGAAACAACAATTTGGATGTGTGCCTTGGTATAGTATTTTTGGGAATTCTAAACCTAATTGCAGTCCGTCATTTGGTGGAAAGAGGAGTGAAATGAAGGTGACATGACAGGTAGTATTTAGGTGTTGGGCGAGTAGAGCTGTAGAGAATTGAGCATTGCTAGACAAACATTGAAGGAAAATAATGAGAATGAAAAAAGAACCAATGATTTCTAAATGAAGGTGATTGTCCGTTTTAGCAAGTGAGGCTCAAATGAAATGAGGATAATAGTCGTTTTATTGATTGACTCGCCTGAACTTGAGTCTTACTTGTCCTCGGTTGCTAAATATTACAACGGGGTATTCACTTCCTTCCCCAGCGGATTCAAACTTGTCCACGTGGAAATTGAGGTGCACGTCTCCTCCAACTTTCCCAAAGTTACGTCCGTACGAGTGAGCAACTTTGGCCCAGTCTACAATTCCCGTTTCCGGCGACCATATCGCCATCACGCCCTGAAAATTCAACAAAGAACAAGATTACAATGATTGAGAACTTTTACCATTGTTGGCACCCTAATGAGAAATTCCGGAATTAATCTACTGTACAAACAATGGAATTAGCCATTGCGAAAAAAGAAGGGAGCGTACTTAAGTAATGTTATATAAAGAATATATAAAGAGCAAACTTGGCAATGCGGTTCGTAGTCTTTGATTTGTGGACCCTGGACAAGCTTGAGATGTGGCACATTGTTTCGCAGACCTCGGTCGTACAAATCCTTCAATCGTGGGATTTCATCCGGACTGACAGCCACGATTAATTTCCCACATTTCTTATACGGGATTTGATTCTCGTCGAAGTACTCGTAGGACAGACGTAACCCGTCCACACACAACTTGGCTTTCAAAGAGTCCGGCTTGTAGTAGATGCCGCAGTGCACTACTCCCGAATTGTGTCCACTCTGATGCTTGGCTGTGTACAAAAATTGCGTTAGAACGTGAGTGAAATTCATTTATCAAACTCTCAAGTCCAACTTATCTTGGTCCACGACCCTAACGTCTAATCCAAGCCCTCCTCACGTTTCCCACGTCTCGAGTCCCATGAAACTTCTCAATCCAACCTAACTTTGTCTTTTCTTTCCTCTCCACACCCGCATTTCCCAAAAACACCCTTTGACCTGTTCCTTCTTGCTAAATAATAGCCAACCGTTTTAGAAACAGAGCACACAAGAGCCACATCATCCCATCAGCCATCACCCTAATCATTCTCCTACCAAAAGACTTTCACCTCCACACGCTAAACTACCTCAACTTCACTCAACAAGAAAATACCCTAGTCTTTTCACTCACTTAACATTCATTATCACATTTTCTTATTCGTATCGTACCTATTAAACCATATAATATTTTATGTAGCTAGTAGCACATCTTTTCCCGGATAACTTGCCCCACTTCAAAAACTCCATTTTTATATTAGCACTACGCTACATTTCATAATCTAATATATACTTCAGGTTCCTCAAGTGAAGTTCAGCTCCAGCTAATTTACCCAGAGGAGTTGGTCGTGTCGTGTCATCGTCGTTCAAAACTCAACAGTAACCAATTTTCATAATCTTCCACACTTTCACATTAAGTTTTAACTTTTGGTGTCAGTCGGCGCCTATGAGGCCTATGACTCCCGCCTCCGGGTTGGAACACTCCAAAATGTCTCGCATTTTTCGCCATGATACCTACTCCAATACGCCCATCTCATCTCATTCTACACCATTCTTCTTTTTACGACCATTCTCCAAGCAAATACTATACTTTTCTCGAAACTCGTGCCTTTTAAAGGTACTCAATTTAAAATGAAAGTCTCAATCTCAGTTTTTCTTTGTGATGGGAGTTCCAAAGGAAACAAATGCACAAAATACAGAGTGCGGGTCCGGAGTGGAGAGCTGCAACTTTACAACTCGCTCTTTTTCTGATGAAGTCTTATAAAGAATAATAGATAATAGAGGAGAGTCAGTGTGCACATGATTTCATCTCGTGAAAGCCTTTTAGATTTGCTTTCCCACTCCCCAGAGAAGACTGTGCAATGTATAATCCGATTCAGTCCAATTAATCCTTGACATCCACCATTTAAACATTCATCTATCGTTTTCGCAGTCGAGCTGTATTGTAGCGGAAGGCGAATCAATTATCGTATTACGACGTACACAACTAACCTCGGTTTGAAACGGAGGAAAGTCAACGAATCCAGAAACACTGTATGCACACTCACTACTGTATACGTTCCCTCTGTACGTAATTCCACAACATGCTTCCAGTCGGATGACGAGGACAGGACAAGACAACCCCAGTCAATGTTCGGTGTGCCATGGTTGGCATCGCCTCGTCTCGCGTACAGTCAACTTTTAATAATAAATAATTACTTAAATATTCTCTTTATAGTTTGACCTTCCAATGGAAGATTGGCCCCTCGTCGCCACCAACCACCACACCGCATTTCTGCTCAAGTAATGTAGTGCTCGTGGCCGTCGTCGTAAATGAATCTGGATTCCCAGTATATTATACAATTTCATAAGGCTCTATCTCTCTCATGTTCATCTCAAAAACTGTGCTCAAACCCTTGGAGTAGGCCTACCTAATTTGATTTTGTAGTTTGGGAGCGTACCTGAAAATGATACGCACGTAGCAGACACACACAAGCACATCCAATCCAGCCCGGAGTGAAACTGCCTAATTTAGCCATCCAATTTCAATGCAAAAGCTTTGCCTTTCAGCAAGTCGTCTACCTACACAAAACCGCAGTAGCGTCGTCACTCACAATTCAGTGGGATGTGCAATCCGCCGCAAGGTTTTCACAGGAGCTGAGCTGGAGCAAAGAGCATAGCGTTATGTTTATGATGAGTCTCTCCTTGATTCCGTTTGGATCGGATTACGGAAGAACCAGGATTCCCATTAACTTCTACAGTGTTTCCGACCAGAGGACCATTTCTATTCTGCGGCTCAGCTTCAAAATTGTGAATTCATGCAACTGAAAATGCTTTTTAGTTGTTAGTGTGGCGGTGTGTGCTATATTGTGAGCGTTATATATACTTGTCCTGTAGTCTAGCTTTCATTTCATTTTGGTAGTCGAATACCCGTGTATTACGTATTAGTACATGGCTACAGTGCGGAGGACGTGTGAATTGAATGTGAAGCTGACTTGAGTGGAAACGTCGACTGTGGACACATAGCAGAGCACAGCGGGAAAGGAGCGGAAAGAGAAAATAGAAACGTTGTTACTCGTAGTCTATGGCATAATAATGTAGAACAAGAGAAAAGTTGGAGGAAGGAGGATGGAGCGTACATAAAGTATATATGTAGTATTCTTGGCTTGGTGTAACCAACGGTAAGTTAAGCCAACAAGTAGAGTTGAGTTGAGGGAAAGAGTACAAGTAGTGGAGTACAGCATAAGACAAATTCCTGTAAAGGTACTAATCGATTTTCTCGTGGATCAATGCTGCTTTCATGCTGTGTTGTGTGTGGAAGAAGAGGGAAGGACGGAGTCTCAATAGCCGAAACTAGAAAATATACTAGAAAATAAATACTTTGCCATTTGGTATTGCGTGTGCAGAGCAGAAATAATAATATAACGTAGTGGTTTTGGAGTTTGATTGTATTATAGTTACATCCTTGATTGCTTTGGCTTTGCAAACAAGGGAAATGTGTCTGGTGTGCTGTATGAAAGAAACAAGAGAGAGAGAGAGAGAGTCATGTTCATCGTAGACATGACATGAACTTGATGATGAGAGAGGGCAACACAACAACCACATTAAGGTTCCAATCCAACAGGACACAACAAACAGGTATTTGAGATTGCCAATCGGTTCATTCCTTAAGGTGTGCTGAGCAGGTCATGAACACGAACCGAGAGCAATAATAATAATGCGGGGTTCAAGTGGATGGCCCCAACAGCAACTACCAACCCAATTTATTAATCTAACGAGTCTCACAGCTACACTATAAAAAAGAAATCATCAACAACATCTCCTCTTCTTCTTCAACAAAACATTTCGTGCAAATGTATGTGTACTCGTACTCTATACTCATATTGTTTTAATACACTCATTCTCTCCTCAAACTCATTCTTATTTCACATACAGCTTTTCCTTTCTGATCTGATGAGAAGATTGCTCATAAGTTGTGTTGTTGGTGGACAGGAATAATTTAGAAAAAAAATTAAATCCCTGATTCATCTTTATCCTCCTCCCACAATTTTTACACATCTCTCACTCGCATCGCATCACACACATGTGAAAATTATTGAAATTCAAAGGTGTGCTAGCCTTTAGAAGAGTTGCACATAATGCACAATTCAGAGTGACAGTGAGCCATTTCTCACGCAGGATAAAGTGTGTGGATAACAATAATGGATGCGTGTGTGTTAATGGACATTCTAGAATAAGTGGACAGGAGCAACAACAGACGGAGAGAGACGAAGGGACTTTGTGCATTACATAGTGAAGGATACGAGATACCGGGTTATGAATCAAGGAGGAGAATGCATTGTGCTACGGCTTTTGAGGCTGGTCGCCCGGGTTCCAGCACATTATGAATAGCAAACAATGCATCTTGTCTGGAGAAACCTTTTCCCCCTTAGCTGAGCATATATTGAGATTATAATTTCTCAACTTTCTGCTTTAATTAGTTTCGAGTTTCATTCGATCAATCTCTTGTGCCAAGGCAGGGCAAAGGCGAGCTGGCATAGCGAGGCAATCCGTCCGTTGTTGTTGCCACACACATGCAATGCTCATGTAACAGTCAAGTGGAGCGTTCCTGTTCTGTTCCTTATAATCCATACATTAGATCCGAAATGCCCATTATGTGTACGAGCACAAGAGAACAGCCTATTAGAAAACTGAGGACTGGGGATCATTCCTTTTCGTCGAGAGTGTGAACACGAGAACAAGTCCATGGTCAAATTTTGCTACGAAAGAGCTGTATACTTTCTTTCTTTCCCGTCACTTCTCTTTTCCCCCTTTCTCTCGTTGTGTTTTGAGCACTCAATTTTTTGGCTCTGCGACCAGAACCACACCAGACCAACTCCACTCCCAAGTTACGACTTACTACGACTAGGCTAACTAAACGTGCACCACTACTACACGTCAACTATTTTACTCTGACTACTCCTGCTTACTACTTTTGAGTGAGAGTGAGAGTGTGTGCGATGTGTGTGTGTTTGGCTCTTCAACAACTCTTTCAACTTATTATAGTATATGGATTGTAAAGTAGTATATAGTTTAATATGTAATACGAGTTGCTCTTCTGGAGGAACGATACACAAAGTTGGAAAGAAAAAGGCAGAAAACCTTCCATTGGTGCGCTTGTGTTCCAATTCCACATGAATCCCCTGCCAAGACGGATTTGATAAGTTGGTCGCTTTATTACCTCTGCAGCAGCCTTTTGGCTTTTGGCAATATTCTGCTGCCGGCGCCGGTGCCCGGCATCCCTCGGGTTTGGGAACCATTATACATTACTTATGACGAGACTGTTGCTTTTCGTGTCGATCGTGAATCCGCATGTGAGTCATTCATTCAATAAGGGCATAACTCGCCGAGTATCGATTAATCTTCTCATTCTCATCCTTCATACATTTTTATACTACCTTCTCCCTTTGATACGCTCGCTCGCTCACTCACTCACTTTTACTACTTTTCCCCAAGACATCCTGCGAAACAATACAAAAACTTTTCAGACTGTCTTTGCTTTTCCATTATTTCATACATAGAATCCATCCTATGACGTATAGCATGCAATGTAATGCGATTATTGTATGCTATATGTTCCCATTCCAAATTCCAAAGCCAGCTCGGAGCAACATGGAGGAGCAAGCAGTGTTTGGGTTTTTGAGTAATCTCCTATAGTGTATTTGAATGGAATTCTGCTCGTTTTGATGAAAGAGAAACAAAAAGGTGCTCGTACGGCTTAGCACCTTGATTGAATGACTTTTATGAGGTTCGTGCTTTCATAGATTTCTTGGGAGTTTTTGTAGCATATTAAAGTTGGTTGGAAGTTGAAATCACAAAGAGATTGTGAAGTAAGCTGGGGCAGATGAATGTGAAGTCTTTTGGCTCAAGGAACCCACCCATCTTCGCCATTATTAGTCATGATAACACTCGATAGCATTATTTTGACACGGAATATTTATAGCTTTGCAAGCTGCAACACAAAATGCGCATCTCTCGCTGAGCCAGCTCAGGATTGCTCAGTCTCAATGACTTGGTTATGGATTAGGATGTGGATGTGGATGTGGAGGCCGTTGAGTAGAGCTTTGAGGAGAAGAGCAAGTGTAGGAACCGAAGTAATGTGAATCAGTAAGTTTTGCAAAATGTATCTTGTGGTGTGGAGTAGATGAGAAGAAGTTGTGTTGAACAATCCGTCCATTTAGAGAACAATCACGGTGTCCTCTTCGTCCCTGTGCCCAAGCCTAGAAGAGGAGGCGAGCGCAAAAGCGATTTGGTTTGCAGTTGAAAGTTTGGATAAACCAGTGATTTATGGAGTTACTACACATAATGTCTGAGGAGTGAAGCCTCTTGGCTGTATAATAAGAGAATCTCTGTCTTTCCTTATTCTCCCAGTTTATTCACAAGTTGAAGGTTGCAGACAACACAACTTGGCCAAGAGGGTTATTAGAAGACGTCAGAGATATACGTACACAACACAACACACAAGAGAGTCATCTCACCTTCTCTCTTATTCTTCTTCTTCTTCTTCTTCTTCTTCTCAAGAGATCATTGAAAGGTTCAAGTATGAACTCTAAACTCTATAACTTTGTGTGCTGTATATAAAGTACTATAAGACATGGGCCATGGCATAACCAGAGGAAGAGTCAGACAAAACATTTTATCTCGACTGCATCGCTTATTGAAATTGAAGCTTGCTCACGACAATGCAATATTGTAATGTCGAATGTGATGTGCATGTGCCTGAGGACGAAGAAGAGATCTCATCGCTCTTCTTCTTGCGGAGACTCCACCATCATCCACCTTGAAGCCCTCTGTAATAAAACAAAATGTAATGGGAAGAAGAAGAAACAGAAGACGTAAGACGAGGTCCTTATTGCCAGGGCTAATAAGACGGGTCGTTCCAAGTACAAGTGCGGATAATAGGTGCACACAGGAAAAAGTGACTTGGTTGGTTGTTTCAATCTCAACCTTCCATCCAACAACAACAAAACTCTTCTTCTTCTTCTTCTTCTCAATACAGTTTCTCCGCTTGTTCCCATTGCGTTTGAGTCCTCTCTCATGCTTTCATGGAATGTGCTCATGTGCTCCTTGGAGATTATTCAAAAAATGACTTGCACACTTTAAATGAGTAGAATCAAGATTTCTCAAGTGCTATGCGTAGGTGATCCAGTGTGTTACTTTATTCCGCGGTGGCGTCAAAACCATCAGGACGTAGTCCGTAATCATCTCTCAGGTGTTTGCATAATTTCACATATTTTGTAAAATGTTATCCTCACCACTTGCACATTGGCCATTGACCGTTTCCGCTACGTTCTCTGCATTCTAGTGGTCCAAAATCAGCAAATATGCGCAAAACTATGTACATGCATAGGACAAGCACAAAAATGCAGTTTCCTTACCATACAATCTTAAAACAATTTCAGACTCTCAATTTTGTCTCGGATGAATAACTTGCATAGAATGTATGATAGAAAGATAGAATGTGTGTTGTTTCCATACATTTTGTAAATTGAAATGGCAATGGTGTTGACAAGACACTTTGTGCCAATTTTGATGAGGATAAAGTATGCTGAAGACGTTTTGGAATGGAACTTGTGGAATGTTTTTTGTTGTTGAGCTGTAAACGTTGTACAAATCGATAAAGCCACGCTGCTTAGCGTGCTTGTGAAGCCGTGCACGCCATCCTCCAAAGTTTCTTTGAAAACGGAGCTGTGTTCAAATACTCTCGCAACTCGCAAGTCGCAACTCTGGATGTGCAGTGCAATGCGAGTCTGCCAGTGCCGGTAAACCGGCGTTCTTCACCGACTCAACACACCGCACTGACAAGAAAACACTGGGCAAAAGGAACAAGAAACCTGAACGAAAATCGCCGTCCGTGACTGACACTGACGTGATATACCACTTTTTCTTCACTAGACAAGGAAAAGGCAGGGATTATTACAGAAGGTGATTGCGACCTGTTCCAACTTCCAAGAGAATTGGATCAACATGCATTCCAGCCACATTTTTCACTCTTTACACTATCCCCTGCTGTTACACTAAATTATTCTCCTTCTTCACCTCTCTTTCCTACGAGTGTCATGCAAAAAAGTTTCTCATTTTCCTAAGCGCAAATAATGTTCGTATGCATTCTCTAATTGTAATGTTACATGAATCTCCGTGCTTCTGCACCTGCTTTGCTTTTGTGGACCACTCGGAGCGAACATGGAAAGCTACGCACACACATCACATCCCATTACTGTCCAACTACATGAAAGCACATGAATCCCGGAATTTGAAAACGAATGCTTTATTATGCCGTACACGTTTGAAAAGTACTCACCCAATTGAGCCTCTTTTTCCAGGACCGACATTTTCAAATCCGGGCGAGCCTTCTGCAGGGTCATTGCAGTGGCCAGACCGACGATCCCACCGCCGACTATTGTCACATCGTAGCATTTCGTCTCTTCCATCACAGGTGCACATTGCTGCAGTCTGGTAAAGAATAAAGAATAACGATTTTATTTACCCAAACAATGTAAATGGGATGGTAGAAGAGTGAAGTCGGAATTGATTGTACATTTTGATGAGAGCAGGAGAGAAAAATAAATTGGATTAAAAAGGGAGTATCAATTTGACTGGTTGGTGGCGGACTTGGAGTTGAATGGACGACGCGGAGGAAGAAGAGAGAAATGAGAAAGAGTAAATCCCCATTGAAGTTACAATAGTATCAGATTCACACACCAATTCCCTCGTACAACAAAACGGGAAGACCCGCCGACTTTATCTCTTTGCGTGCAACGACATGAATGATGATCATTCAAATGACAGAATTGACTAATGGTCTTTTCTTCCACAAAGTAAAGTGTGGAGCGCCGTGAGGCCAGCGGAGAGGAAACTCCAGCCAGCCATCCAACAAACTCTGGAGAAAACCTTTGGTAAAGTCAACCTCATTACCTTTTCCTTGAGTTTCTTTTGTGTTTGTTTCGAAGTGATGTCAATGCCAAGCTAATGGAAAGGAAGCCGAGAAGACAGTTGGGTCTCATGGAGAATGATGAGTTGGAAATGAAATGAAATGAATACAACAAGAAAGGAATCTGGAAGGTTCATTCCTTCATTCCTTAGCCTCCAGTCTCAAAACTACCATTTCCCTTTCGCTTCTCCAGCTTGGACACACCATGCGAATGCAAAGGATTACGGATTTGAACATCCCATTGTATTAATGTCATCTTGAAATGGAAGACATGATTACACACAACCACAGAATACACAGCTAGCACACTCTCCAGCTACATCACAACATATTTATTACATTCTTATAAAGCTGTATAGTGGCTGTATTAGTGGATACTTCCATCTTCCATCCTGATTCCATGTCGGGGTTTTTGGGTAGGGCTCCTTCCCAAAAGAAACAATGAGAAAGGCAAAGGCAAAAGTGTTCCTTTTCTCTTCATCATGCCATGTGTCCTCTAAGACATGTAATAATCCCGTCTTTCCCAAAGCTTCCAACTCTGATGAAGACCATTCTCCTCCTCAGGAATCAAAATTAAAAAAGAAGGCGTCATTTAACCTTCTTCTGTTGTAAACTCATCGTCACAAACGCTGTTGTGAACAAAACCACAGCAAGTTTTACAGTGTATAATAGCACACTCGCCATCTTCCACGTCCAATTCAGAACCGTCCGCACACTTATTAAACCCATTTCTCTATTATGTAACAGTGTCGTAATAAGCACCAATCCTCTCATTTTCCTTCTTAAGCCGCATTCTTTACAAGTATATACATTATATAAAATGATTAGACATAGACGCTAAAGCAGGTGATGTGATGATGCTGTTCTGGAAGATCATCAGAATAGTAATCTCGGTCTCCTTTTCCTTTCCTTCTGTTTTTTTCATTTAACTGCGTATGTATGTAACATAAGACTTTCCAGACTCCAGACTTGCATTGTATCACATATACCCTGAGAAGACGACAAGACGTTAGAACGTTAGAAGTAATAATAAACAAAGGGGATTCTTCTTCGCCTTCTTCATCGTGAAGCTCTTGTCCTTGTGCCTTGTTGTAAAGGGATCTTCTTAGGCCTTTCTTAGCATGCTTTAAAGATATTGCTCTTTCTTACTTTTAAAAATCCCTTTTACTCACTTTACTCTGCCTTTTTATTTCCAAAGCCACAAAAGCAACAAGAGTAGTACTCACCAACTTTCCCTTGTTTGCCTCCCTGCTTTTTAAAGGAATCTTGTGTAACTCCAAAGTGAGAGAGACCCTTAAAACACCACCACCCCATGGAGATTTAAGGTATCTTCTTCGCCTTCGCCATCCCTTTTTCCTGATAATCATCTTTTAATCTTTAAACCTAACTTTACCTGACTAGCACGAGAGCAACCTGTCATACTAGTAAAAGTCCACCTGAACACAAATCCTAGGAAAAGAATGAGACTAGGCGTGGCCTAAATCATTCAAGGTTGCAAACTTGTACTCTGATAGCTTTTTCTTTCACGATTCCTTCTTCGGTCATCCGAGCTTATCATTTTTCCTAAACCTATTTCAAAATCATTATGCACACTCACACAACAGCATCAACTCTTGCGCATTTTTACAACTTGTCCATTTCAAAATCCTATCGTATTTCATTTACTTCATTTCCTTATCCGGTGTGCGATTATAGAGCCAGCAATTCCAAAATCCGTACATACATGTACGCTTAAACATCCACAAGCACATTGTTGACAAACGACAAAAACTTGCTTATCTTTGTACCGTATTTTGGAAAAAAAACTTGAACTTGGCTAGGGACATGAATCCGTGAAACCAATAAAAATTGTTTAATCTTATTGCTCATGTTTACTGATTTGAGCGCAAATTGCACAAAAAACAATGCACGCACAGATAAGATTAACTCATGCAACAAAGATAAAGTGTTCATGTACTCTAATTGTAACAAGTAACAATGGATTGAGAATGTACAGCACGTCGCATTTTTGCCGTCATTGCGTATATTGCGAAACACAAGGACAAATTGACACGGTGGAAATCGTTGTCTAATGATGACTGTAATATTACGAAAAATAAGTGTGGTTCGTTTGCGCTGGAAAGAAAGTTGAAGGAAATGACGTCTCACACACGCTAAGTGTTAATCTTGAAAAGAGGGAAGTCGTGCTGGTTTTATCGGTTGCTATTATCACTCGTATGCGCACCTCAGTAATAAAAGTCGTTGTTTTGACCAAAAATACGACTGTGACTGCGTTGAATGACTGCTTTCGTATTTATAGAGTTTCAGAGTTTCTTATTATACCATCCTCCGTATTTTGGAAAGGAAAAACCAAATGCCTTGAAACAAGCAACTACCAAAATAGATCCATACTAAAAATCCCATTTTTATGGCCAACGCACCAAGCACAAGAGCGAATGAAGAGAAGTTACAACTTACAAAGTTACTACGTTCACCTAAAAAACCGAGAGAGTGAGAGAAGACACGTTCTGCAGCTTACAGCTTACAAACTTGTACTTTCCCATTTTAATAGCAACTTGGAAAATTGTCAGAAATAATATGTTGAGTACGTGTTTTACAGACACTCTTTTAATTTCCTCAAGATCTATCAACTCTTTCACACACACAAAAGAATATAAATACTACTATACGAGTTTTTGGCACGTGTCAACAACATCCACACAAAATGTACAAAGTGACAATGCAATGTGACGAGCACAAAAAACAACCCAGAGACTTTTTGGCTCAATTTATAGTTACAATGAAAAAAGTTCCAGCTAAAAATCCTGTAATGTCATTGCGAAATTAATTCCGGAAATCAAATCAACCAAATTGCCATTTTGCACTAGTGTAAACAATGGCACATGGAATCACACGTGGGTGAAGCTTGAAGTATAAAATGGCAGATTAAAGAATTGTGCCGATAGGACTTTACACTGACAATGACAACACGACACGACACGATATGACAATTTTACTAAAATTACAATATAAAAAGGTTTTATTAAATTAATACCTTGTTGATGATGAGTGAAATCGATGAGTGAGTGATGATGTAGAAATAGGACCCACCCGGCTCGATCCGTGCACCCGAATTAAATCATCGTGGTATTTAAATTGAGTACTGAAACGAGCAGCTGCGAATCGTCTGGACACAATGACAACTGTGTTGGAGGAGAAAACGAAAATCCTCATGTTGTGCTGGACTGGGAAGGTCCACAGGACTTAGAGTTCACTTCCGGTTTGTAGGTCAAATCCCCCGGATTCGGAGAGGCACACCGGAACGACGTGGAGAAGAGAAAAATCAATGAACCACTGTGGGAGTTGTCTAATACAAAATATACAATACGAGAGAGTAAAAGCAACCTCTTCCTCACAATCAGAGAATTACGTAACCCCAACTCCTACAGCCAGTTGTATTCCGTGCCACTGGGGGGAACAAGCACTGTCGAATCAACTCCTTCGCCAAGCACGCACAAAATCTTCACTTTCCCCGTCTAGAGTATGTCCAAAGCACACGTGAACCTTTTTCGTTACCGCTCCTCAAATCTTGTGAACTCGATGAGGGCACGCTGAGAAAGTTCATGAAAGCAAGAAGCTCTGAATCCGAATTCACGACCCAAACGGATTTCGCCAAACAAGGCAAGGGTAAAAGCCAAAACGAAGGACTTCGCCTTTTTGCAAATTCATGGAGTCTCATAATCTCATTGTGCCCCACAGGCCCCACTGTAAACGGTTTTGCTTTTGTAACGTAAACGTAACCAAACTCCACTTTCATATAGTAATAATTATATGTGATTTTATTAACAGAAGCGTCAATAAATACAAATAGCTCCATTATTTGCAATAACTTAATTAAATGTTAATTGTTAACTAACAAATTGATAAGAGTTGAGGATGTGGTTCTTCTTATCTTATGACTTAAATCGTAATGAGAATAATCGTCTAATCGTAGACAGGCGTTGCAGCTTTATTAGCAAACCGGATGCGGATACCTCCAGCTCCAGGTATACAAAAACAGGAAGATTGGGACTTTACAATAATTTAATAATATTCTATGTGTACTTGTACAATGGAACAGGATAGTGAAGGTAAAAAGGACTTTAAGGAAAGGGACTTGAGTCACCTGAGTTTGGAAATGGAAAGTGTGTGGATTTTGTATGATGGCTTAATTAAATGTTAATTGTTAACTAACAAATTGATAAGAGTTGAGGATGTGGTTCTTCTTATCTTATGACTTAAATCGTAATGAGAATAATCGTCTAATCGTAGATAGGCGTTGCAGCTTTATTAGCAAACCGGATGCGGATATCTCCAGCTCCAGGTACAAAAACAGGAAGATTGGGACTTTACAATAATTTAATAATATTTTATGTGTACTTGTACAATGGAACAGGATTCCAAGTGAAGGTAAAAAGGACTTTAAGGAAAGGGACTTGAGTCACCTGAGTTTGGAAATGGAAAGTGTGTGGATTTTGTATGATGGCTGATGGCTTACCCTTGCCCTTACGCCTTACCCCAACAAGTTGGAAAATGTTTCACTTTCCATGCTGAAGCCTTGCGGACTATTCAGTCGTGTTTGAGTCGTCGACGGGTGAGCACAGTTGCTCTCTCCCTCAGTTCGTTTCTCCAGCCAAACTCTCTTTCTTGTTGTGATCTTATGTTTTTGTTTTCCAGACATTAGACAAACCAGTTTTTGGAGTTCTCCAGATTCTAACCAGGTTTAATTGTATAGGGAAAAGAGGGACTTGAATGCTGTTCAGCATATGGCATTCCAGTTCGTTCCAGTCCAGCCGGATTCTTGGAATCTTATCTGAAAGTGCATTGTCCATTGCGTTGAAAAACATTTACGACAATTGAAAGCGTCTGAGCTTATCACTCCCACGACGGTGGATTTCCACCTGTTTCCAATTCATAAAGAGACATGTTTGGTGATAAGCCGTAATTAATTTGGACGGACAATTACTGCTGCATGATCATTTGGTGTCAGTTTTTATTTGGAGAAAGGACAGTTTTTGAGTTGAAAGAGTTTGGGCAGGTGCGTAGTTGGGGTTTCTGATAGCAAGTTAATAATGGAGGAAGAACTGAAATGTGGATTTTGCAAACAACTGCTGAGCAACCCAGTGCTGCTTCCGTGTTACCACTCGGTGTGTCTCAACTGTGCTGTTCAAGTGCAACTGCCTGTTCCTCCGGTGCCAATAAATAATCATGGGCTCAATGGACACCATCATAATGGACACACGCAGCTACACACGCACGCTTCCAGCACAAACTTTCATGGACATTCTCATCATATTGTAGTGACGACTGCGACAGTGCATCATCATCATCATCATCACAGTTCGCATCATAGTGACTCAAGTTTGTCGTCTGGAACGGGTAGTGCAGCCGGGGAATCTAGTGGGAACGAAGATGGATCTGACAAATTGTCAATTTTGAGTGAAACTGACAGCGGTGTGGTTGTATGCGGTAGTCGACCGAATAGTTACATCGGAACCCCGAATATTCATGGATTGCTGTTCCCTCCGATTCAGTCAACTTCTTTCTGTCTCTCTTGCCCTGTTTGTCATAAAGTGGTCTACTTTGACGACTCTGGTGCACACAACTTACCAAAGTACAGAGTCATGCAAAACATCGTCGACAGGTACATCGAGTCAAAGAATTTGGGCACAAAGTGTCAACTTTGTGAGAAGAACCCCAAACCTGCTACAGTCATGTGCGAGCAGTGTGAAATATTCTATTGCGACAAATGTCGCGAGTCTTGTCATCCTCCACGCGGTCCTTTGGCCAAACACACCTTGATCAATCCGACTCAAGGGAAAGCTCAGTTGAAAATCAAAGCTGGACCTTTGGAGTACAAATGTCTCGATCATCCTCAAGAGTCACTTAACATGTACTGTATGCTGTGCAAAGTCCCGATTTGTGTCGGATGTCTCCAAGAGAGAAAGCATATGGACCATGATGTTCAACCCATTCAAGTCATGAGCAAAGCTCAAAAGGTTAGTACCCCATGCCTTTTTCTCGATTGTCATCTTCTATTTGCTCTATTTGAACATTTTAACACGCTCTAAAATCCAAAAACATTCACACCTGCGTACACATGTTATACTACAAAAACCCACATTTCATGAAATTTCATGCTTTCTTCCCGTCTTCGGTTTATAGAGCACTCGTATAATCCTACTGTAACTTTTCTGCTGAAGTCTGACGTAAAGGATTTAAAATATCACTTCCAGTCACAGTCACAGACTAGTCTGATTTGGTTGAGATGGGCACACCTGCCCGCAGTTCCATCATGTAGGCCACATCAGCTATTAAAAAGCTGCTCAGGACGATGCTTTCAGAAATAATAATAAGTGTCTGCGTACTGTTGAGTGATGATGAATCAACAACCGAATCATCAGATCATCACAGAGACAAACTTCAGGACATGACAAATTGACATGTTAAGCTTTTTTATCTATTAAAAGGCTTTTAAAGCTTGTTTGTCATGCTGTTTAAATAAAGTTTGATGATTTCGAGGCGTGATTTGAAGAAGGGTTTGCGTTTTTATAGTTGTTTTCATAACTTGAAAATTTTCCTGTTTTTGAGAGTTTTTGGCGGTAGGACAGGACAGTATTTTTGAGTGCCCTAAGCTACGTCCTACTACTAGAGGCTAATTATGAGAAGAGTGACACAGCAGGATGGACGAAATGGTATGGCACATGCATATTTGAACCGTTGCGTCGTGACGAGGATGTAAGACCATTGTTAGCCTACACTGACAGCATCACACTTTCAAATTGACCAAAGCGCATCAATTGCTTGTCTCTTCTCGTCTCCTTCGAGAATGGTCCTTTTGTGATTCGGAATTCTCAGTCAGTGTCTCTTCATCCTCTCCGACGGCTGACTCGTCCAAACTTGTTAATTCACTCCGTGTACTTGACTATAGCATACGGCATACGGCATACCCCTTGCTTTTTCCAACACAGCACATCCAAAACTGACTTTCATCAAGTATGTGTGCCTTTTGTACGCATTGTACAGTCCGAGCATTACTCACCACCACGCCCTGTATAAAAAAACCAGTATGTGTCCAAAAACTCCGAATGGATGCCTTCGCTCCCTGTGTGCTATAAGCATGAAAAGGCACCTGACAAAAGTTTTCCTTGAGCTTTTTTCGCCGTGATGGCAATTCAAATTCTTAAGACACCTTTGATTCACTCCATCTCATCTTTTGTGATCGCATCGCATTGCAGAGGAGTCCTTCAAGGCTCCTGTTCAACAATGGTATGCAGTCCGTCTAGGCGCCGAAAATATGAGAATTCTTTCTTCCCTTGGCACTGTGCATCCTCGTCCACATCTACTTACACGTTACCGTACCCAATTAGATATTCATGAGGCACCATTCGATACGTCCGCCTTCCCAGTTCACTCTACAAGTTTATACCACCACATTTTGAACTCTGATCTGGCACTTCTTGGAAATGAAATGAATCGACAACAACCGTGGACTGGAGTGTGGATTACGATTTTCAAAAACTCTCGTTTATTTCGCTATCGGCACAATCATTAGCAATTTGAAACAAGCTGACATGACGAGAGCTTAATAAAATTCTCCGTTTACCATCACCAGAATCCGATCACATCCAAGAACTGAAGCAGAAATACTATTTCATGCTAATTAATGTGAACCTGAAGCTGAATTCCGAAAGCATGCGACCATCAGTCCAATTTTAAATCCAATCTCATAAAATGTCGAAAGAAACAGATCCACAGACAGACGAATTTAAAAGTTT
Source organism: Harlomillsia oculata (assembly GCA_019776145.1). NCBI lineage: Eukaryota > Metazoa > Arthropoda > Collembola > Entomobryomorpha > Oncopoduridae > Harlomillsia > Harlomillsia oculata. Next base: position 45,720 of record JABASF010000024.1, on the reverse strand, counting down.
GTGGCTGGATGCGTGCAAAATTTCCAGTTTCCAACGCTTGAGGCATAAATGGAGAAAATCCGGCGTATATCCGATTACTCTTCAATCTGTTTGGTGTGGATTGCCTTCTTTACGAAGTTAGCTTTCTGATTAGATTACTGAAAAGTAGTCGAGAAAGATCTGACGGAATCAATTTTCAGAGCGAAAAGTACATTTTTGCAATGCGTTTCGTTTCCTTTCCCGAGCCGAGCCGTACTCATCGTGATGTACTGTACAAAACTACTTTTCTCCCAAACAAGTGGAATCCTCTCGTAAAGTGTTGTAATGCTATATAGAAAATGATCCCTTAAGGCTACAAAGTGCTATAAAGTAAAAGTTGAATTGGAAATAGTGATACTCACGCAGTTCGCAGTTCGCTTTTATTTGTATGGTGGAGAATTGCCAATTTGGCAAGTGGATCGGGAAGTTTATTAGCAAATGAGAGAGGCTGATGAAGATCTGCTTAGGATTTGACTACTTAAGCGCCTCTCTCGCTTTCATTATTCTCCTCAGTTTCAAATTGACACAAAGTATCACTCTAACGTGCTCTATTGAGACGCTCATGTGGGAAACTTGTGAATTTAAAGCTTTGACTCTTTTGTGTCCTTTGTGCTCTTTGTTCCTCTGTAAATCTGTCCGCCAGAGAAATTGGGTTTGTAAGTTACTTCTTTTTCCCTGCATTCACAGCCGTCTCCACATAGGCAATGACAGATTACGGGCTTTTGTCTTGTCTAAGTGAACGGATTTACACAACAAAATAACGATCTGCCTGAAAACAATAGAAATTGATTCAAGTAGCCTCATTCTCCCATTGAATATTATTGGTTTTTTATGCTAGTAAAAGTGATGCTAGCCTTCGTTCACCGAAACTACTGAAACATCTGGTATCTTCCAACTAAGAATTTGCAGAACTACGACCCTTTTGTTCTTTTTCGAAATTTGAGAAGGCAAATGTTAAGTTTGGACGTAAAGATATGACCACCAAACGAATTTCCGTTTCATTAGCGCTCCTGACAGAGAAAATATCTTGAACCATTCATTTTCACTTGTTTTTTCATCTGTGGGCCGTCACGAAACGACGTTTATTCTACGCCTACCATTTGACTACAGAAAAAATACATGGCACGAGGTTTGCGTCCTTTTCTCATCTTCCTTCAGTGTACCTTCTGCCTTCTGCAAGCTTCCAGAATTCCAGAAGCATTATTATTAAGCTTCTCTCTCGCAACTGTCATGCAACAACACTTTTTTCTTTTGGGACGAAGACGACGACGTGGACTTCCACCGAAGTCGGTCACATTTTTACATTTCCACGCTACTAGTCCAAATATGGGAAAATCTGTCTCAGCAAAAAGCAAATCGGCAGGGAAATGAAATGCGTTTCCATTTGCGAATGAATTAGATCATACCCCAACATACACAGAGGCTCATATTGAATTTGGAAATTGGATTCCAATTCTGTCGAATTCGAATCCATTTGGTAGCACAGAAAAAACCATTTGACTCCTTGCCTTTTGGCATCTTCATCTTTCGTAATGTGACACAGAAAAAGTTTTCTTTTTCAGTGCCCGTTTTATAACCTTAATCCGTTCTTCTTTGTGATCCATTCAAATCCATTAATCTTAATGGTGGCAACACGTTTGAAAATCTAAAACACACCTGTTTCTCCTCGTTTAATTTTCTGGCGCTGGGTAATTCTTTATTCCAATTTCCCAATCAATTCTCCAAAGACTCATCAGATGCATTTCAACTGCATGTCCAGTTTGACTGTGTCGTGTCCTTAACGAGGACTGGAATGCGGTTATCAGTGCGGCCTCCATTTACTTTGTCCAGTTCTTGTAAGGAGATAAGCTCAGTCGACTCTTTCGTGTACATTAAGGGAGGTGCGCTTCGTTTTCCTTTCTTGGGCTTAATTTCTTACACGCACTTTGGATCCAAAGTCTTTTATATATTATTGTGCGTATCAAAATTCTTAATTTCTCATGTTCCTCTGCTTCTGTCCCTAGACTTTTATTTGTATCAGCGAGACTAGGGTTCAGTTTAAGATGCTACATTCGTGACCGAAGTTAAACTCACCTGGGTAGTCCAATTTAATCATTTCTTCTGGTAGGTTTCCAAGGGAAGAAAAGTTAGTAGCAACTTCTGTATTGTATTTTCATTGGAGAAATTGTGTTGATGATTGACCTATTATATACTTCGACTTTTTCTTGTCAGATCAAGTGCTCTGAAGGATTTTTTTTGAAGGTCCTTTTCTCTTTTTTCGGATCTTGAAGTTGAGGTTGAAGCCCCCGACGCACCTTTTCTGCCTGGATCTCGTCAGAAAACGAAAAGTTGTATAAGAAGGGCAAATAAGGCACCATCACCACTGCTGTTCAAAAGTATTTGGTCCATTGTGTTGAGAATTGGCTCTTTGCTGTAAAGCAGACTTGAATCTTTGTGGAAGAATAGCGTAGGTGCGGAGGGTTCGGTTGAGATTCCCTAGAGGAACTGTTATGTTATGAGTTTATATTGAACCTGCCTGCACGTGAGACGAACGGAAATGATGGCAAAAAGGCTCCGGATGAACTTCACAAAGGGATGATCTGTCAGTCACTCGTCGGAGGAAGATTTCTCCAACCCACCACGCACTCCTCAAAATGCTTCTACCTTCCATTATGATGAGCCCAAGGGAAACTTTTTGCCTCATGAATAGCCATGCGGCTCCTTTCTTTATCCAACTGCACTCAAACCCCATTCTCCCCAGCACACAATGACAGTGGCACGTAGCAACACACAACTCCGGATTTTAAAAAACCGAAAGTTAAAACCGAATGCATTTTGTACTATAGTCATAGTTAGTGCGTATAGTTACGGATTACAAAACCAGAGAATGCAAAACGGAAGATGCTTTTTTCATCCTTGAAACGTTGAATGCTTAAACGCCTTTGTCATATGCAGCTTCAATGCATCATGTCATGACGTATGAATTTCTCTAAGACAAGTGACTGTCATTCTTGCATTCTTGACTTTGCGAGCAGAGAAGAAAAGTCTTTAAAGTCACTTTGAGTTCCCGACCACACGACCCTTTCAAAAAAGAATCCCAGTTCTCGGATGCCCTATACGTGGTTGAATTTTGTCAACGAGAAAATCCTAAACATAGCCACTGCCACAGCCAAAGTGACAGTCTGGTGAGGGAGATAAGCGCCTGCCAATTTTGCCAGTGGATTCATTCAAAACATTCAACACACTTGCACGTCCCGTTCCTCACGTAGATCCCACAATTTACATTTCACTTGAAAAAAAAGAAAGGAAAAGGGTTATGCTTTTGCTTATGTTATACATTTCTTAAATAAAAAATTTCGTATACACTTTTCGCAATGTCTTTTCCGCTCGCTTTGCTCTTCTTTATGAAACAAAATATTCCCATGTTACCCTACATTAAAAATCCCTTTAATCCCTTGCATGTCATGCCATTTTTGGCCTTTGCACACTTGGCATGGTACACATATCATCAAAATAGCCTTTAAAACCATGTGTCATGTGCACATTATTTGCTACTCCCACAATACAACAATTTACAGCACAATTTGGCGTCCAGGACAGTATAAAATTCGCTTGCTCTTACACGAACAACATGTACGTTAAACACCACGAAAAGGAGAGTTGTTGGGTTTTTCAACCACGAATCATAATTTTTTCATGCACGGAAGTCCAAGTCGGTGCGAAATATAGTAACCGTATGGTTGAAAAGGACATGTAATAGTTTCATTTAACACATTTTTAATCGTTGCCCTCGAATCCAATCTCATAATTGGATTTTATAGTAATATCCATAGCTTTAACTTGTATCTGTATGGTATTGTAGATTGAAATCGCGTATCCAAAGTCAGTTTATGTTCCAGTCATGAAATGATCCTCACGGAAATAATTTTCATGCGTTCAGAAGTCTCTCTTCTGAAAGGGTCCATGGACTTAAATGGCCGTGATACTATGTTCTTCCATTCCTGCTCAAAATTCTTGTCCGCTATTGTATGGATCTTTGACTTTTGACTGACAAGACATGACGTTCATCTTTTCGCTAAGATTATATTCCGGAATGTTGTTAACACGACTCCGAGAGCGTTGTTCAGTAAATAGTTCCTCAGGATGAGTTTACATTAGGAAAAGAAGTTTTCAAATGCCGGTATATTATACGAGTAAAAGAAGAATTGGAGACTGTCTTCTTCAGTAAACTTGGGACTTGTGCTTGTCAGGAATAGACGAATGGAACCCCTGTCGTGCAGTAGACGCTGGAACGTGGAAAACCGGCCTTTCTCTCATATTTTTGCGTCATACACTTTCAATCTTCATTTTATTTTACAACTCTCTCAGCAGGTCATTGCGTTGGCATGTTTCACGAGAATGAGAACAACATTCATAATGATTTTAACGACTCGTCCTTTTGTGAGAAGTGACTCAAAGACGCACAAGTTAGGGAAAGAAAAGGAGGACACTTGGTAGTGGTGATTACTTATCATTCCGAAAAGGACAAAAGGTCTTTGTGTCTCAAAAAGACAACCGTTGAGTATGTCCTTCTTCTCCAAAGTTGTCATTTTACTCCCTTTTTACCTTCGAGATAAGATATTGTCCTCTAAGGTAAAAACTGTTCGGCAAAAGGTTTCCTTCTCTGACATTTTGTCCAGGGTTGTAGCTAAAATGTTTATATAAAAGCCACCCAGTAGTGAAACTGGTGATTGCCTCCAGGATTTAGATTACGAAGACGATGTTTACTTTGCTCCTGACTTATCTGGAATTGTGTGTTTGTGGTAGCTCCGATATTTATGACAGACGCACGTCCACACCACCCTATCAAATTCAAGTTCATGGGTGTTGATAAAAGCCAAAAGTTTAAACTCAATCTTGCAGTTTATCAAGGCGTGTTCAGATTTCTCCTGCCGATCAACGATTTTTGTACCAGGCTATGCAGAACGGCACTTTCGGCTTTTGTCGCAATAGATACTTTGAACGTTTTGAATAATTGAACAGTCCATTCCGCACTTTTAAACTTGTGTAACGTGTTTTCCGATGAGTAAGCAAGTGCAGACGACTAAGCGGCGGCATTCTGCTCTAAAATGAAACTTTACTTGAGCACTAACAAAAACGTCCCTTCCTTTTTGCTAATGTGAGTTTATAATCCAAACAAAAGTGACACTTTTGCGTCATTTTGTGTTTTCTGTTTAGTTTCAGCCGACTGACATTGACTCAATTTCTTCTTTGTCCTCTTTCCTCTGAACAAAAAATCCAGAAATTTTGTTGTGGCCATTACTATTACTGCTCTGTGGCTTTCTACATCTTGGTAGACGCAATCCTAGACATTTTGCTTTGCAAGTTGTCTTTGGTGGTGTTGGAAAAGGCGCCGGTTTGATGTACAAGGACAGCCGCTCATTGCTTCTTGTTCACACTGTTTACATAAATGGGGAGCCAACAAGGAACATGCACATAGAAAAACAAAATAAAAGGGTTTCTTTCACTTCACAAGCTGAAAAAAAGGAATTCTAAATTACCCCCATCCCATGTTACGTCGTTGGCCACCGGGGTTGTTTTCAAGATTTTTGCAGGGTCTGTAACTCTGTAAGTCTGTATCTCTATACGATCTTCTTACCCTTTTTGAGTCGAAGATGTTTAAATTATAGCCATTATCGGTTTCGGTGGTTGACTATTTACTCCGGTTATTTGGGCACGGGTGTACTAATCGATGGGAGAAGTAAAATCCCCTTCAAAATACACAAGGAACTTATTTTTCTTCAGGGAATGTAAATTGCAGATGAATCCGGGGCTTTGACAAGGCGTTGAGTAATGTTGAGCATGTAACCCTTTTCATATCCCATTCTTAATAATGACCTTATTGTGCTACCCTGCACGTAAAAGCCAGTACCGGTGACGACGACGTGGACGACGCTCTTAGAATTGTGAACATCAGTTGTGTACAGAAAGAGATGTGATGTAATATAGACCGTTTTTGGCGCCAGGTAGCTTAAATAACACCAGAGGTCAAAGTTTACACAAGAGTTATTAGTGCTAAAGTCGCAGCACGCGTCTACTAAACACGTAGACACGTTCTTCTCTTCGACTACCGACACAGTCCACAGAGTCGGCAATTTCTCTTTTACATTCCACGTTTCTTTATGTACACATAGCTTGAAGCCATATTTTTATGGGACGAATGTGGACCGCAAACTTTGCAAATTACGCAGCTCAGCATTAATATTTGCATTTGCTTAGGTAAATAATATTTGTTTGTAATTGTTGCAGTCGCAATAGTATAACATTATTTGGCAATTCAAGAGAACGATGATGTCGGGACCAATTTTTTTGCAGTCCCAAAAAAGACTGAAAGGACTCTTTGGGATTCATTAGGTTCCTCAGAAAGCAATCAGTTTACCCATCTCCTTGTACCAAACTGAGAGTGTGCAAACTGAAAAGAGAGAAACGAGACACTCACTGAGTCTTTATTCAATTTGAATCGGGATTCTCTCCGTCTGTTAGCACAGATAGAACAAAAAACCTCGGTCTCTTGGATTTGTTTACTTTGTCGACTGGAGCGGAAAGCAGGTTCTTCTCGGATCAAACCAACCTTCTCAATCCTTCTCTGAGAAGGTTTGAGACAGAAAAGAGAAAACGAGATTGCAGGATTTACACACGGAAAATGATGAGGATTTTTCTTCTCTTTATATTTGAGATTTGAGTTTCTGCTTCACAGATGTGAAAGGATCTTCTTCCTCGTCAGTGAAAAGGAACTGAATCTACAGCTTTGAAAGCAGCTCGCGTTCCGTCCAGCTTTTTCCTTGAACTATAAAATTTCGAAAACTGCACAATTGACAGTGGTTTCATTTACGATACTTGCGCTTTCATATTTTGCAGTGTTCAAAAATCATGTTTCGTAAAGTGGTCACTTTTAACGTGTTATTGTTATTATTATTGCCACTTCACCTTTTTGTGTATGTGCAATGGTCATTGCCATTATTATACATTAGGAGAGCAGCCAAGCGAACACTTTTTCCAGGCGCATACAAACACTAATTGGTTCAGCAGACCTATTGCAATCAAAAAATGAGGATGCTCCACTTTGGTTTTTATGATTATGGACACATTACCTCGTGCACAATGAAAGAAAAGGGATTCGTGAAGTTTGAGTGTTTGATGTGGGTTGTGACGTTGTGAGCACATTCAAAAACCAACCTGTCCAACAAGTCAAAAAGTCTGAAAAATCCTTCAACAGGCTTCACGCTCATCCAGTTGATCTCTGGGAGTCAGGAGAGCCGGGAAACTCTGTCTGTTGCATTGCAATGTGTTAATAACCCAGAGAGTTGGTGGACGATAAAAGGGTAACCTTGCTCTTGGCAATTTAACAAGGAGCCTTTTGCTCAAAAAGGCTCCAGGTTGTCAGTTTGTCAGAAGACGAAAAGCCTTTGCTCCTGAAGAACTCGTGTTTCGGAAAATCCTTGTACAGCTTGCTTGGCTAATGTTGTGCAACACACTCGGAGTCTCGTGTCTTAGAAAGTCGAAACGTTGGAGCGTTTCTTTATTATTTACTGAACGTTAAATGTTTGACGTCTTCTCCACTTGGGCCTGTATCGTGAATTCTGGACACGGAGAGAAGTATGCAAGATTCACACCTTCTTCAACCATCCAGCTTCCACACAATCCACATGCTTCACGTACTGACCACAGGATGTATTTTTCATCGTGCAGGAAGATGAGATGACCATGATGTGTCTTCAAAGTTGTATTCTTATCCCTTCAGTGTCTCTAATAAGATGAGCATGCATACCCTTTAGGTTACACGTGAGAGAGGACGATGATCGTTTGGAGTTTAAGTGCAATGAGAGGAGAGGATGAGAGGAGAGACCCTCTTTTTTGCTTCTTAAGGAATCTTCCTCGCACCTTCACACGTTACGACTTACGACCCTTACGTCATTACGAAGAACTAGTACCAATACCAATTGAATTTGGCGTTTTTTTCACTTCATTTTAGTATACGACTTGTAAGTAACGTCTGGGAAGACGGGGATCCTTGGTTCTGTGCTATGTGAACTGCTGTGATATAATCTTAGGAAAACAAGTTGGAGTTGTTTGGTTGAAAACCCTTCAAGTCCCCTTTGACTAGTTCTTGTACATTTGAATCCGCTTGGCCCCGCAGTTTGATCCCCATTAGAATTCTAATTCAAAAAAGTGGACTCAAGACTCAACCCTTTTGTTTTTTTGGTCGAGGTCTCCTACAGAGTCAAGTTGATTCTCTTGGTATCTCCGAACACACTTGTATCTTAAAGGGACATGGAACTTTACATCCCATTATGAGATAGGGACTTTTTTGGAATCTTTTTCATTTCATTACTGTGAGGGTAGGCTTTTAATGATGAGCCCTACAGGATTATTTATGATGACGTAACGACGACCAGATTCATTTCATCAGGCCAAGCAGTGGCTTTCCCGTGGACATATTTACGACCTTTGAAGTCCAGTTTGTGCCTTCGGGTCATCACACAAACTATACAACGACAAAGGTTCATCCCGCTCAAGCTGGACCAGACCAGAGACCAACTTTAAGAATCCTTTCAGTGCAGTTTCCATGCATAATGCAACTTTAATCGTCCTCCTCGTCTTAATGAAGACTTGAGAATCATTACAATATTCTTGGCAATGTAGAATTTACTGCAATTACGATCCTTGCGTTTTATGCTAATCTTTCATGCGCCATGTGAGCTTGATGAACTTCTCGTCTCTCGACCAGAAATCCCTTGTAGGGCTTTTCTTCGTTCTGATTTCTTCTTTAACCTGGAATTAGGAACAAAAAGTACTTTGCAGCAAATTGTTTAATGGCTCTAGGTACAAACGTGGCTAAAACTTCAGGAGGACAGGTGCAACTTAACTTTTTTAGGGGGATCGTACATGTGCACAAGGTCTAATTAAATTCCAATTATGGGCAATCCATAATTACACAAAATGAATCCACTGAAGATGTTTTTTTCTACAAAGTGATCCATTTTGTAGAACTGAGTGTACAATATTGAAGGTTCAGAAATTCATGTCCATTAGTATTGGTCGAGTTTTGCAATTTTGTAGCGAAATGTAAACAATACTTGTTTGTTTTGTGAGCAACTTACACCGAAATAACACAAGCACCCACTATTATAAAGTTTGGAATGAACTTTAACATCAAACTTTGTCATTTTATGTGCTAGCTAAAAGTAGTGAAAGTAGAGAAACGATATGAAACCTCCATGCATTCTTGTTAATAATATCAATTTCCCTTTTCGTGAAAAAAATGTAGCCCGTAGCTCACTCACGTCCACTTTTGAGTCGGCAAAGGACGTGAAAGTCTTCCCGCCCGCCGCTGCTGCTGTCCCCAGAAGTAATTCAGTTTTGAGTCGAAGCCAAAAAGTCTACGAAGGAACTTGAGAGCCGTTGTAACCCTCACAGGACCGTATATAGTTTTGTCGGTTTCAAAAGAAAAAGTAGTCGGAACAACAAAGAAAGGAAGGAGAAAGCAACTCAGGGCTCTTTCCTCTAAAACGGGTATTCTTCAGTGCGAAAAAACCTTTTCTCTCCACTAGAGACTAAACTACACACGGGGAAATGGTCCAGCGTCACATTTTGTGCGTAGAATGCGACTTCTCCCCTCATAGCGGAAATAAAATTTATGACGTCCATTTGAGCAAAATTTTTCTATTCTCAAGAAGACCTCCCTTTTTTGTCCATCTCTCCTCTTTCGGAGAGAGATCATGTTCTTCCTTGAATTAGGAGGACAGTTCTCATAGCCAATCCTGCATCATTGTTGTCTTCTGTTTAATACCGCAAAAACTAACCACACAAATGCTTTTCCAGTACACCAGTATGCTTTCTTGTCTTCCAATAACTTTTCAAAATATGCTTCTGCTTTTAAAACTGTTTAATGGGAAATATACTTCGGACACTGTTTTCTTTTGATTTTTCAAGCTTACTTGTACAAAAACTTGTAAGGAGTTTCAAGACATTCAAAAACCCCTATTTGTTCGTTGAGTTAGTCGTTTTGAGTGTGGGGGAGTGAAACCGCCGTCGAACCTGGTGCCAAAGCTCGTTTCTCAGACCGAAATTGTTGAAAGCTTTTTTCAGTTTAGCTTGGTCTTCTTCTTCCCTCGTGAGTTTTCCGGGACGCTATGTAGTATTCAAGCAGGGAAGTTTTGGGTAGACACGAAGAAGTGAATGCAGTAGTGAATTTGAAGAGTTGTGAGTTGTAAAATGTACACAAAACATTTGGTTGTTTGCACGAGCTCGTCTTCCAACAAAGTAGCGTTGATACGACAGGAAAGACTCGCGTAGATACTTCAATCTTTTGTCGTTTCCTTATCTCCCTGGCTCTCTTCTGGAATTTAGGAATATTAAACCCATTTTGTGTGCACTATAGAAAACATTCATTGTTTATTTTTACCAGTTATACATGAAAATGTATACTTTTGTGTGCAAACAAGTAACGGTCATCTTTCGTTATATAATGTGGACACTGGACATTAGTTGACATTCCGGGTATCGGAACTATTGGATCATATCCGTACATTATATACAACGGAGAGAGACTAAACGTGCGTGGAATTAGGATTTCCGTTTCTATCTATGTATATGAAAAGTCACAGCAGTAGGACCAGGTTCTATTTTAAGAAAAAGACTTCTTCGTACTTACAAGGAAGTTTTGTAAGACTTCTTTGCTCAGGGTCGAGGTCTTGGTTGCTAGCATCCATCTGCTTCTGATTCCTCTTACAACAAGTTCTCAATCTGATCCCGTTTGATTTCATCCCGACTGTCATTCGTCGGCGGAAGATGCTTTTCATATCCTTTCTTATTTGAAAAGCTGAGCGCGTCCTGTTCCTTGTTACAATCGCACAGGTTTCGTTCTGGAGAAAAAAAGGCGTGAGCTTCGGCGAGTGCGTGTGTGTGTTGCTCCTTCCGCAGACTTATACACAGTGTGTGACATTGATTAACCGTTTGTGCTCCAGCTCAAGATCAAATCACAGGAGGAGGCTACACAATCTTTCGGCTTTTGCAACGAGAGGAGAAAGCAGCACTAGCACACTCGATGAATTTCTGATTAGAAAACCCAAAGCTTTTGCTATATAAAGTGCACACACGTTCTTGTGAGTTGAGGAAGCAATAAGGATTCCTGTCCAGTGCATCATCTGTGGAACGATATCATATAATACTACATTCCTCTTTGTCCAAATATCGTGCACTGTGCACTCATATAGTCAAAGGTGTTTCTAGAGCTAACGTTTTATGAGATATGAATTATGATCACACACTCACTCAGTCACTCACTTTTGGTTTCCTCTAAGAATTTCGGAACAGATTTATCTTTTCAGCTGGAAATTGCCGCATCGTTCTCATACCAAAGAAAAGAATGCGGGATGTCATCCCGTCCGAGTGAAGAAATAACATATTGAACCATTTTGCTGGATTTTTGACGGCTCACTGAACCGACATGACGAACATGTTGTTTTTGCTTCTGTAAGATTCCAAACTCTCAATGGGGATTCATGTGATGCTTCATTGCTTGAGAGTATTGCACTTGTTTCGTTATCGAATGATTCGTGTTGGTTGAGTTTTGTCGAAAAGAACAAGAGTGATGACGATCCGTTTTAGGATTTTCATACGGTGCAGCATTAGTACAGCTTACATTACTTGCAAGTTACAAGTGAGAACCCCTTTTCCGTTTCCTTATGTCCCGATTCCCATTGGAGGTTGACCCGGAGCACATCAGGGAGTGAACTGGTAATAAATTGGTAGAAGGGCAAATGAGTATCTGACCAAGGGTAATCACTATAGTTTTGAGTTTCCGAGGAGCTGCAGTTGTAATTTGGACCTCGTGTGTGCATCTCTGCGCCCGGCGCCGGTTTGTCCGGAGAACGCTGCCCAAGATCCTCATCCATAACAGAGAGTGACAGGAAAACCTCTCCCTGCCTGGGGTGAAACAGTCCGATGGATTATTTCCATGAGATCCTCCATGAGCCTTTCCTATACAAAGGGTGGTTCTCCTATAGGTTGGCATACTTACGTATACTCAACAATCCCGAAGGGATCCTCTTTTCAACATACGCAACCAAGAGAAAGATAGATTGAACCTTCTAGGCTTCCAGGATGGCATAATAATAAGAATCGTCTTCTTTTCCTTACAAGGAGTGTATTATCCCTTTGTTAATATTATTATTATTATTCCTATCAAAGATGTCAAGTCCTCCTGTCGAGAAGGATTATTCTTACCTCTAAAATCTCAGGTTCTCGTCCTCCTCTCAACTATGGAGGAATCCTTATGCCTCCCTTGACACAACATCTTCTGTATCCCAAGCCCCCAACAACTCGATGTGTCCTTAAACCTCACCTGTAAAACATGCACGATACACTGAATAACGAATAGGGACTTGCATTATAATAAGAAACATGCTTCGAGATTTTCTATCGCTCCTATAAACGCGGCAGCTGAAGTTTGTATGTTTGTGTATTACGTGTATATACACATGAAAGGATGATTCCATCTGACACAGCCTTAAAGTAATGCTGCTCGTATCCCGACGAGTGAGTTTTAAATCTCTAAAATTCGTTGCGTACCTGGACAACAAAACCGTATTATTTGTCCTATAGAATCTCCGTCCAGGGGTTTTCTCAATTGTTCAATCATGAATGGGCACATTCCCTCCACACTTTGGTTGAGAAGAGACACTTCTCATGTGTCACATAGTCACATTGCATAAGCTGGGGCGACCGGGCGACTCTAGTTTCCCTTCCTTGCTTCCGCACGAGTGAATCTGTTTTACCTTTTTGATGTTTTCTGAGAGTACATAATGAAATGTCGTCCTTGCCATTATTGCATTGTTGTATTGGATAGGAAAGGACACGGGCACGGTATTTAAAAGGGATCCGACTGCTCCTGTATGAACTACGACCTGTCTTCTTAAAGCGTTTATATCTCGAGTTGCAGAGCGCTTTTGGGGGTAAATTGGTTTGATTTCCAGTAAAAGTCTGGATGGAATTATGCTTGAGCTTCTGCTCATTCTTTTTGAGTTGTGCGTGATGGGAGCTAGGTTTTGACGTGAACTATTACAGCCTCTTGCTGAGTGTTAGTAATAATACACAATTTTCATCATTTGCCTGCTCCTTCTTTGAAAAGCTTTTACTTTTTATATATAAAACGCCACATGAACTTGAAAATTGGTGAAGGCAAAGGCCATACCGTTAGATGCAATACAACTGCAAGAAAATGGAGAGCAAAAAACACTCCCCTCGCCTTTGAAATGGCTTAGCTTCACTTCAATCGGAGTGGAAAGTCTACTGCAAGTGGAAGCTGAAGCTCATTTTCCGCATTATTGGCTTCATGGCATGTGTTCAATTTATTTATTCCTCTTTCGCTCTTGTTACATGCGTCAACATTTGGATCTCAACTCCACGAAATGAAGTGAGGTGAGATGCTCCCCGCTCCAACCCGGCTCTTAGGTTGGTAGTCCGTATCACAAGTCCTTATCATATACGCACATCTTATGCGTTTGACTAACGTTTAAACACAGGGACATAACAAGTGAGTTGATTGTTCCAGCGTTCCAGGCAAAAACTGTTATTGATAAAATGGTATGGAGTTTCCATACGCATGGACGACAGGAATTGCTGGAAACATTGTTTGCAATTGGGATTCTCCCCTTGTTCCTTGATTTGATAATATCTCGCTCTGACTCCTCTGGTTCACTTTCCCCGTGCTTTATTGCCCATCGAGTCAATGTCAGGACAACTGCGGGGAGATTGGTTGAAGTGGTTTTCAAACCCAAAACCATTTCTCAGGGCAAACAGGAAGGAAACGAAAGACCCGGCATGGTTTGGTCGAGCTCCGAATTTCAGAAACTATCACCCCCATGTCGTATATTTTGTTGAAGATTGTGCGACGAGGAACAAGCAAAATGAATGGTCTCTGTCTCATGTTGGTACAGTTTCTGTGATGTGCATCAGGATCTTTTGTACAATGTCCTAAACATTGTTTAAAATAATCTGTTGTCTTTTAATGACGTCACGTCAAACAAAACTCCTAGACTCACCTTCGAAAATTAGGACGTCTTTGCAAAATGACAAAACATTAAAAGTGGGCATTCTAGTTGCAATACATTGTGATTCGGTGAAAATCATTTGGCCTGTTCTACAAAAAGTGACAGTGTTGACATTGTATTCATTTTCCAGGTCGATCGATGTCTTCCTTACTCCAGTCTGATGAATAACACAATGCAATTGAGTTTGCTTTCAGAGTCTCAATTAATAATCAATTGCTTTTCCAGAGCCGAGAATGTCAATTTTGAGCTGGTGGTCGTCGTGTTTTCCCTGAAAGAAATAATTCAAACCGAGTACAATGTTTGCCTTTTAGCTCGTAACGTCGTGTCGGTTTTTTTAGCAGAAAAAACGAAACCTGCATTCTGCATTGAAGCATTTTTCCAAAGATCTCTCCCGGGAATCATTTTTAATGTGCAAACAGACCCTTTTGGCATTACATTTTTGCTTCTGTTTCTAATGAGAGGTTTGATTGCATTAGCTGTCATGACTTGATGAAATATGGAGAAAGCTTCAGAGTGAGAAAATCTGAGAGTGCAAAACGTAGCCCATTTAGCCAGAGCCGGGTCGTAATTCCGGTAGTTTTTAAAGACTTGGAACCATAACATAAGCAAAGCAGAAGCTCATATTTCGATATCAGAGAAGAAAGTCAGCTTTAACTTTGCTGTTAGCATCATTTTGTCCCTCTGGTGCATACGAAAAAGAAGGGAGAAAAGAAAAGAGTCAAGTTATTTATGACTCTTTTTATCCAACAGTACTAGGACGAGAGACTCGTCCTCGCCAGTAATTTATGCTTTGCTCCGTTTTCTCTCTTTTGACTCTCTGGACCAAATGTGAGAGAATTCTAAAATAGGACGTGAATTTAGGACTATATTTTATACTATATTCGCTTTCATTCTTCATACTTACACACACAAACTTAAGAGCAGGAGCAGCAACTATCAAGTGTGTGAATGTGAAGTGTGTGCTGAGTCAGAGCCGCACTCATAACCAATTCCTTAGGTCAACTTACGCACCTTCTCCACGTACTTTTCCTTTTTATATATGACATTTGAAATATTTTTCGTGGTTTATACGCGTTTTTTGTACCCATTTCCTTTTGGCAGTTAGTCATTTCACAAGAGCTCCTAAAATACCCACTTTATTTTTCTGAAAGTCAAATGGAAGAGCTTTGGTTTCCCCAAGATGGAAATTCTAAATTAACCATATGAAATGACATTTACGACACTCATTTTGTGTTGTTAGAACCTGAGAAGTAAGGGATTCTCCAAAAATTCCATCGTTTAGTATTTATTGCTCGTTGTAAAACACGTTCTAGGGAAGTTGGGGCATTTTGTTTTGTCAGCGGAGACCGCAGCGTTGATCGGGAAGGACCGATATTCGGAAAATGCCTAAATGGAAATGACCCGCAAATTGAATCTAAATTTTTAACTGTCCAAATTGCATGCTTTTGCAAGTTTGTGTGTACATGGAAGAGACTCGTAACACTCCACTACTGAAGATCCACCGCAAAATACCCGCTGTTATCTCCCTACTCCTTTCATCTTCCCGTCGTCATTGAGCCTTAAATGTATAGTTAAGTTCAAGTTCAGGATTCTGTCAGTTTCTTCATTTCTCCAGTATTAGTCTCGAGGGTTTGTATGCGTAAGCATGCACACGACACGACCCAGGATTTCATCTTACAGCTCGTTTTGCATTGTGCATTAGGGCACACGAGTCTCTGGGAACATCATAAAAGGGGAAGCTGCGTCTACTCAGCCGGGAAAAGGATGCTGCACTTCACCACATTTTACACTGTTGTCTCATTATGATGTGCCGACTGCCGCCGCACTATGCTCCGCTTTGTGCGTGTGCATGTCACAGATAGGACTTTGTGGTTTTTAGTTCTGTTGCAAGTGAGAGAAAGATGGGAAACTCTGTTTGCACCACTAGATTCATTAAGAAACGCGTATTGAAGCACTTGAGTTACACTTCCTCAAGTTGTTTCTTAATTTTAAGCATAACTTCGTGAGAAGATCTCAATGTTCTTGATTAACACATCCCGCTTCAGTGTTACATTTCAAGTACTTCCAGAGCCGCGGGTGTACACATTAAACACATCTTGTGTTCCTAAACTTGTTCAAATGGTCGTTTTCGCCTTGAGTTCAGATGAGAGTCGGCAATCGTCGGTGGCGGCGTGTGAAAATTGAATGCCAATGTACTTTTCTTCATTTAAGTTCATTTTTGTTTACCCAAACACACAAGCGTAATCTGACTATAACTAATAACTAATTCAACCTTTATTCCGATTTCATTGTTAACAAAAACCAGTCATTTTCAAACAAAAACGACGTATATTTTGCTGGAAGGTCTTACAGTTTGATTTTCTCCCGGGAGTATTTTATTTCAATTGCACCTTTAGTCTCAAACTTTCTATGGTTTTGAAGTGAAACCAACACGTTTCCAGTTGAAGGCTTCTGTGTCAAATGTCTAAAAGAATCCAAACAGAATCAATCCGGAAACTTTTTGAGACCATGTCATTGAAAGTCAATTTGGACAAAAGTCACCAAAACTCTTACTGCTGCTAGAGTGTCGACTTTTTTGTACGTTTCATTTTCATTGAATTCCGAATTCCTTTCAGGAAATAATACTCAATGTGGATTTTGACACTACTGAAGAGATTCTTTCCAGACCGTCACTGAATGTGGACTTTCGATTTCGAATTCTTCTTTTGTTTCCGAAAAATTGGAGTGTACACATCGTCCAGCATTATTGAATTTCGAGTCAAGGAAGGGTTTCCGAGAATTTCATCAAAAAGAGTCCTTTTCCTTTCGTGCTTTCAGAGATCTGTGATTCCTGTGATCCCAATAGTTCAGCAGGGAGCAAATCGGTTCCTTCGTAACGATAAACGGCGGAGGGTCGGGGAATATATAGTATGACGTAATCAGCATGAATAATTTTCAGTGCAGTATCATGCAATTGTACAAAATAGACTGGAAAACTTTTACTCCAAGAAACTTTTTCTAGTTTTTTTGTACACTGGAAATCCTAAGTGACAGTTTATATTGTGCAATATCTCAAAGTGCGACAAAGTGAACTAATGGTCGCACACGCGACTCTAAAGACCCAAGTGCTGATTTGCTCGCGTTGATGACAACTTGGAGGAAGTGTGAATGGGAAAAGTTTCTGGAGACCGTCACGGGTTCAAGAATTATATGACTGTGTAGCTCATCTCCAGATGAGGCAGTTATGCTGAGATTCGCACAACTGGCCTTTTCCTCGGACGGACGACATTTGGTCTGGTCATTTACTAAATTGTGCAGAGCAAAGACGCTACTGTCTCCTCGCCCCATATTTCATTCTTTGCGCAACTTATCCCATGCATTATGCAAATACTTTGCAAAGAAATGGTGGCAACGCAAAAGTGGAACTCTCTTCTGCCTTTGGTTTCACTCCGTAATTTCCTTATGGCGGTTCTTGCTACGTAATATGTGCGGTTTGGACGGAAATTGCCTTTCCTTTCACCACATTACTACTCCTTTTAAGTGTTTCATGTCAAGCGACCGCTCTTTCAACGTTTGACCTTTTCTGCACGTGCAAATCCAGGGCGAAACTGACTAACTGCACTAACTTACTTGCAAAAAGATCTAAGAACCTTGTTCATCAATGCATTCATGATGTGGTTACAGTTACGTTTACTATGGCTTTGATCCTCCAAAATTGTAGTCCTATTTACGCGACTTTCATTTCCAAGGATTCGCGTTAGCAAACCTTTTGCAAATTGGAGCTTTACGGAGAAAGTGACTTTCCAAGTAGCTCGTTCTCGTTTCCGATTGCTTCCTGGAAACTGATACTGTAATTGGTTCTTCTGGACTTGTCAACAAGGGCTATTCAACTGGAGAGGATGAACGAGTCGCATGCTGTTTTATACTTTATGCCATACGTTTTATTTCCTTCAGTAAACAGAGTTAATAAATGGTTAATAGGAGCTTCCGTTTGCTCTTGCTCAAACTGGAATAATAGTGCTAACAACAGGAAATTGTGTCATAATCTTGAGTAAATAACAAGTTGAGCATTCTTCCTGTTATTCGAGACTACAACTCAATTACATTAAAGATTTTCTTCAACTTTTACTGTAAGTGTAAGTAGTGCTGATGTGCAGAGAGCTGCTGAGAGCTCCATCCGAACAGACACGGTCCAATTACAAAAATTAGGTCGCGAGAGCAACGGACAATGCTACGATGACGACGTCACTTTTAATTAGACGATTCAAGTAAAATATTTATGACTTTTATGTGAAGCATCTGAAGTCTGAACAATTGAAGTGAATTGATAATGTAAGGACAACGTGCGAGGATGGTCATTACTGGAACTGGAAACATGATTTTCAGCAGGAGCTATGGAGCTGCAAGTCTCATTTGTAGTCGACAAGACAGAAAATCACTTCTCATTAAGACAAAACCCAACGACAAGAAAAGCTATTGACTTTGGTTGGGGGAAGAAATTTTTGTGGTGTGAAATGAAATGTGAAAGAAATGTATTTCCTTATACACTTGAATGCTTTTGCCAGCAGCGTTTGCTGGTGGGCATTTTTGGGTATAAGAACTGACTTCAAGACTGGACTTTCCCTAGTTCTCTTACTTACTTATGAGGCTGTCAATCGCATCCGGTTGACGACACACAAGAAATCACTCCTGGGCCCTGCAAACACAGCCACTGAAAGAAAGATGAGTCGAGAACTCATGTTTGAAGGGCAATAGAAGTCATTCTCATTCGACTTCGTGGCGCCAGCCAACAGATGAGAATGCACCCTCTCAAAAATCCCGAAAGACACCGGCCTTGTTCCGAGTCATTTGAAGGGGTACGTTCTACGTTCATCTCCTTTCCTCACTATAGCCCCACCAATTTTACCTTTATAACAAGACGAAATGAGGACCCAGAAAGAAAAGACTTTGCCTTTGCATACGCACAACAAACTTTCTTGAAGGACTTGCTGTTTTTGCTTTTAAGTAGTTAAAAACTTCCAAACTGCCTTGTTTCCCTAGACCCAAACCCCAAACCTTTACGCGTTACGCCTCAACGTTTGAAGCTGCAGCCATTAACTGAATGTCTGCTCACTAAAAACTGAAACTCGCTGCAATAATCGGGAGCTGGCTGACTCGAAGATGAAGTAAAGTAGGAGTCTGAAATGAATGGAATTACTATTTTTTATCTGCACCGAAAAAAATGAATGTGCTTGTTGTGCATCTTGTCTTGTTACCCGTGTATCCTTCTGGAATTTGTAGAAAGTGTTGTGGGGGGTTATTATTGCTCCTTTGTGTCCGCGTTTTCTTCACACGTTAATAATGTGTTTTTGTACTCTACTGCTTCACTAATAAGGAGCGAAAATGTATGGAAAGTAGTGAGAAGAAGGGTAAATATCGTGATCTTGGAATGAGTTTCCTTCTATTCATACGACCTCACTCACGCACATTTCAACATTTGAACAAATCCATTCATTTGCTGATAAAGATGACGGGTCCACCCGGCCTTTTTCTAGTGACTGGTTTTGTCGCCTTGTATCCGAATGTTGTCTGTGTAACCGACCCGGTTCCAAATGTCGAAAACAGTGAAACCAAAAGTCATCTTCAGAACGCTTTTATATCCTTGTCGAGTGTGAATGAGCTCAAATTACTTCACGACTTTGAAAGCTCCATTGCTACTGCATTTCTATTCAAAACGTGTGTTTTGAGAGATTTGAGCCCTTCTCTATTCACATTTTCAATGCATTCCATCGTTGCATCTCCAGGAGAGGAACATTTTACCCAAATTGAAATCAAACAAAAAGGCTTGTGAGATGATTTGGATCTGAACAATTTTTGTGGTCGAATCCCTAATGCAATTGTCATAAAAGCAACTTGGGATGGACCATGACCCCAAACTTGTGAAAGGACGAGTACTTTTGTTCTTTGGCTTATAGTTATAGTGAACTGAAAACGCACGTCCGATTATCATAAAACGCAGTGCCGTCTGGACATTATGTTGATGTCCTCGAAAACCAAACAAGACCACGAGAGACCCATTCAAACCCAAAGTGGATCAGAAATCTATATCGCAAACGCAGGAGCAGGCCAGCGGATCCATCCAAACCTATTCGAATCACAGCTTCCGAAAGAAAAAGGCAAT
Organism: Harlomillsia oculata; assembly: GCA_019776145.1. Classification (NCBI taxonomy): domain Eukaryota; kingdom Metazoa; phylum Arthropoda; class Collembola; order Entomobryomorpha; family Oncopoduridae; genus Harlomillsia; species Harlomillsia oculata. Next base: position 25,491 of record JABASF010000024.1, on the reverse strand, counting down.
GTGAGTGGGTTCGTGTGCGTAGACTGCCAATGTCGCCGTGTCCCTTTGGTGAACTTAGAACAAAAGTTTTGACCATCTCTCCTTCCCTGTGTCCTTTGAAGCGAGATTCAAAAAAGAGTGTCAATCCATATGTACAAAGCTGCTCCGGAGGAAGCAGATGGTTGAGCTTTGTAGCTAAACAACAAACAACGAGGAGCGATTCCTTCCCTTTACGCGGTACAAATTGTATAGAAAGGGATTTTCAGATTCGGCCAATGAGACAGTTTCAGTAAACGTATCAAATAAAATGGTCCACATGTCGAATGTCGATCACTCAACACACGAACTCTAATCTTCAAACTCAGGAGCAAACTGACGAAGCTGAGATGAAATGAAACTCAGACAGACGTCTTTTCATTTCATATCCCATTCATTCTCATTCCTCTCTGCGTTTGACACATGTAGAACAGCTTTGAGAGGAAACATTGTAATTTTAGACGCGGGATTGGAAACTCTGCCACAGAAAACATGCATGGAAATGTTTCGTAGAAAACATTTCACTTTATTCACAGTTCAACAATCTTCGTTCCAATTACAAATTAGACTTGCGTAGGCAACCCTTTTAATCCTATTTCGTTTTTATCTACGTAAGCTAACAGCCGATGCTGATGACGTAGCAAAATGGTTTATTGTAAATTGTAATGAAGCAATTTGGAGGCTTAACTGCAACTCTGGAAAAGAGTCAGATTGTCTTAATCTTCGTATTTTCTAATGACTCATTTTTTTGCTGATGACGTTAGAAAAAGCAATAATCGTCGTCTTTGACATTTGAGAGTGATAATTTCACACTTGGTTTGAAATTATGAGGGTTTTAAAACGTTCCTCACAGCTCACGTACGAAAGGATTTGTTCATTAAATTAAAACAACTTAAACGAACTATACCATTTGGGTCTCTCAGATAGGATATTTTCATAACCCGATTTACATAAATGTAAACTGGGAACATCCGAGTAGGCACAAAATTGTTTTCATAAAATACAATCAACATGGCATTTTTTGCAAAATGCAGAGCCAAAATAAGGACGGGACTCGGATTTCTCAGCTTCAATGTTTTCCTTTGATGTCTACCGACTGACCCGAGAGAACCGCAACACCCGGTCAGAACAATACGGTTCAGTTGGCGAAACCCTATGCTCCGGTGTTGTTATGTAATGCAAAACCAACTCACAACCCGATATGCAAGGAAGCATTCATGCATAATCTTCCAGTTTATCAAACCATGCGAATCATTTTGCGCACAAGGAATTGTTTCCGACACTAAATTTTTTGCGGCGAAATTGAGCTGCTGTACAATAATGTTGAAAATGTAATTTTAGACTCGAATAATGGTACTCGACACGTGCAGATTTTAATTGTAAGTATACACAGAGCCGAAACCACACCCAGTTCTTATGATTATATTAGATGCTGGTTGGATTGAACTCATAAGCAAGCTTGGCATTGATTCTGTACGTGCAAACAACAAGAGGACTTTTGGCATGGCGGGTGCCTTGTTAATAAGTAATGCTAATAAGATCTGGACGGGAATGTGCCTTCAAGTGTGTCAATATGTAGTAAACGAGGATGACAAGGTATGCCCAGCACGACAGAACCAGACGATGCTTGGTTTCGAGAGTTGGTCTTTCGTGAGTCATCTACTTGTATAGTAAAATTTGGCTGCTCATCCTTAAGTCAACATGACTATGTTTGTGACAAGGAAAGTCTCCTTGGCGGTAGTGGAGGAGAATGGCATTAATCAAATGAGTATACAGCGTGTTCCATGTAAACACTGTTGGCTACAAAGGCGTAAAAGTGGGACCTGCCAAGCATACAAGAATGGACTTGTCGAGCTTCCTTCGTCTCCAATTACGTAATAGTGTTTGTTATTATGTTGTGTGCAAGTTCAAGTTTGAGGATGAACACAAAGTTTCCGAGATGAAGGACAAGTCATGCTCTCACGTTGTGCACTTTTCATCCACTTCGAACCCTAACTTTCCATTTCTCGTCACTCTGAGCAGAAGCAACCGAGAAAGTTTGGTTTTTCCGAGTTAGGAAATGCAGAACAGGAAAACTATTTTTTAGCTTCAACAATACTGATTTTGACAACAAAGCGCAGCGTTCAAGATTTTAGAAAAGAGTTGTTTAGTTACTTTGCTTCCATGATTCTCTTGTGAAAATACTCGGGGTTTCAACTGCGAGGACGAGTCTGGAGAGTCCAAATTAAGAATTAATGATGTGCCTTTTGGCTCTTGAGATACGATGAGTCTCTTAAGTTCATTCTGATGCACTTCACTTCCTTTTTGCCTGGAGAGGTGCATTTATACAGCCTGGAGGACGATAAGAGATTTAGACAAGACCAAAATGAAAACTTGGTTGTATATAGTTCCAATATAACTTGGGGAGATGAAGGATTTTCCCTTTTATATGACTTTGTCAAAAACGGAGGTTTTGAGAGCCTGTGGCCGCCCTGTTTTACCGGATGATGAGGGTTTTAAGAAACGAGGGGGATCTCGCCTGATTACTTTACCCAATTCAAGATCAAGATTCAACTCAAGTATAAAGGAATTTTCAGTCCCAAAACTTCCGCTGGAAGATTTTTGTCGTTTGGTTGGTTGTTGATGATGATGCACTATGGAAAAACCACTGTCGTTTTCGCACACTACCGTTTTTCCCCATCAAAACTCAAGTTCGTCGTCTTTGAAGCGTGTCTCAAGTTTTTTCTACTTTGAAAGGGTGGAAAATTGTACAAGAACAACATTCGTTAAAGCAACTGAAGCGGGTGCAAAATCGAGGGTTCTTTAAGAACCTGAAGTGCTTTCCAAAAGAACAAATGTGATCCGCCATGGATTTTGACTTTTCAAATCAGTTTCTAGGGTGCGTAACAACACGCCGTGGATGGCGTGGGGTTGAAAAGTGATTTTTGAGTTGGAATCCAGTTTTCCTAAAGGTTTTCCTTTCCCCTTGTAATAATTTTTCAATAGTTCACACTCTTTATAAGGAACTGTCGACATATGGATGCAATTATGATGCTTCCGACGAGCGTGGAAGGGGAAATCGACAGATTTTTATTCACCTCATATTCCTACGGGCTATTCAATAGCAGAAAAGAAATCATAAAGAGATGAAAATTCAACAGAAAGGAGAAAGGAGGAGAGTATTAATTTTGTTCATAAGTCGTCTTTCATCTGACATAAAAATTTCAATCTTTATGTGTTTGTATTTGATTTGTGTCACTGCTGTTTGAAAAATGTCAAAAATGTACAACTGTATATATGAATATTTATTTGAAATCTCATTTCCTTGAATACGTGTTTGGCGTCGGTTGCTAAAATAACGCCTACTGCAAAAATATTTGAATTGTAGTTCTTCTTCGCTGTATTGGGTAAAATAAAATAATCGTTGAGCACGTGAACTCAAGCCGTCAAGCCGTAATCGTAACAGTGCGTAATGTGGAAATGTGGAAAAAGAGTTTTCGTGTGTCTGATACTATAAGACTTTCGAAGTTAGAATTCATTCGTTCTGCCCCATAAGATTTTGTTCTTTTTGAAACGCACAAAAGAGAATGAAAGAGTAAAGTCTTGAAATCTTTATGATATGCGTGTTGGATTTAAGCCACATTGTGCGTCTCGCGAAAAAACGGTCTTTTCCTTTTTTCTCCTCGTGTTACGTTTACTTTTGGAAGAAAGCTGTGCCTTTTGCTTTTTGTGCTTTTCACCTTGTGATATTTAAACAGTCGTTTTGCATTAGTTCCTTTTAAGATAAGGGCCTATGCGTAAAAGTAGGAACGAGAAAGGAGTTTTAGTTTGCTCAAATAAAAGAAAATGGAAAGGAAATTTTACTTTCTTTGCGAGTCACGCACATTAAGCACAATTATTGCAGCTGTGATCTTGAAGTACTTGAAGCCTGGAAAACCGACTGAATTTCAAAAAAGTAAACAAAATTCTTCTCTTTGCTTGAAAATTCACAAAAATATACGCATTTTGTGACCCACGACGGCGTTTCAACTAAAATTGAGCATTTTTGAAACCATAGTCGTACCGGCATATGAAAAAGTCACGTCGTGTTTTACGTGCGTGACAACGTGTTGTAAAACTCGTACGCATCCTGCGAGAATTGAATGTCAAAGTCATACGCACACATGAGATGACGAGGGGACGCAAAAGATGCGGAAAATTTTGCGAGTTGTCAACGAATCAGGAATTTTTATTGTGTCAAATTTACGACTGCACTTGCTTTTGGTTTACGATCCCGAAGTTGTGTGTATACGAGATGTGTAAGTGAGAACCGACCCGTCGACGTCGTCCGTGAAATCATCAAAGAAAGGGCATTCTGGTTGCGTTTTCATTTTATACGAGCATCTTAGGAACGTCTTGTCCCTGCTATTTTTTAGGTTTAAAAGCCATTGTTCCCGGAACATTGGGTCTATTAAGCTGTAAAAATTCAGAGATTTGATCTCTGTGTGCTATGAAACCGGAAGTCCTGTGTAGAGAACTCACATTTCACAGACACACTCTGGAGAATTACACAGCACTAATTTTCAAAATATACATATTTATAATATCACACGGACTCGGGTTCTTCTGCTCAAATTCAATTCCTTGCGAATTCGTCTCATGTCCCATTAGAAGAAACAAACGAAGGAAGCGTCGTTGCATGATGAAGACGCAGAGGTAGTAGGGGAAGCTAAAAAGCTAAACGGACATTTCGTACATTTCTCTTTCTCCCCTTGACATTTTAATCTTCTTCCCAAAGAAAAGGCTTTTTGGCTTTTCATAATATTCTCCTTTTTTCAAGGGTAAAATTACACGCGAAAGATGCGTGAGACGAGTACATTCTGCACCTCCATCGTAGTAGATAATGCAAATTGCTCACTCAGTCAGTCTCCTTACTCTACATGAGATAATAGGAGAAAGTCGAGTCGTGTGTGTCTATGAGCCGAAATGTATTACGTAGACAGACACAGCAAAGTTACATGAGAATGCGTGAATAAAAGTGGTCGTTTAGAACGGAAATGGGAGTGAGACAAAGCTGAGAAAAACGGAGTTTGCTCCTCCGACGTCTCATAACGAAATTGACTCTCATTTGCTTTGCATATGCTTAACTTGTTCTGTCTAATGCATAAAGCACAAAGGAAAAAAGATTCTACTACTTTGTGCCATTCTGTTTATAGAAAATGGAAATTTTCTATTCTTATTTTCTATCCTTACTTACCGAAACGACCGGGGCACGCACGCACGCACCGAAAAAAACGCACTTTTGGATGTGACTTATCTGTGTAAGACTGTCTACTTCATCTTTGAGGAGACAAAGCTGAATGGCAAGCTGAGCTTGCTTTCGCAATGGGCGGAAGAAAGATAACTAACTTAAACTTTTATTATCCTCCTAGCTTTTCTAATGGCAAATCTTCTTGGGATCTTCTCTGTCCATTCATTCTTGTAATCTATTACTTCAATTCTTCAATGTGCGTGTGTGTGGGCTTCACTGAACACTTATTCCTAATAAAAACGATCAAAAACTACAAATCCGACATAGTGAATTCCAGTTTTAGAATGATTTTGACTCGTTTGTTTCCCGACTAGACTACTCACTATTCTAAAGTTTGTAGATTTTAAATACCGCACCATATAGCTATTTCCATATTTTTCAAAAAAGCTTCTACTGCTACTGCTAAAACACTGATAGAGCAAAACAAGAGGAACTGTGGAACGGGAACCCCGTCGTTCATTTCCGGGCGAAAAGCTGTGTTTAGACACGGATCAAGTATATTGGTAGCGCACGTGTTCCAAGCTGTGGTCGAAGGGCTGTAATGTATTATAAATCGAGATTGGGTACCCTCTCCTTCAAAAGGTTCCCTTTTCGACCCATATTTAAAGTTTAGAAACTCGAGGGCTTCCCTTTCGCATTAGACTTGACATATTTCGGTCCACGCACTGTTGGTTCTCCCTGCAATCTTGATGAGCATCACAAAACTCATCGAGTGGCTATCGACAACCCACCCAACACAGCGAACACACAGGAAACATTGTGCCCAAGCAAGCCAACTTGGAATCTCTTTTCCCCACTTGTAGTATTACTCAAAAGTATTATTATTAACAGGAGACCATAGAGTTTCTCGGTTTTATTTGGCTCCCGGTATTATTGGATGGAAAGCAGGAGCCAAATAGCATAGTGGTGCTTCATCAGTGTAAAAGAGGAAACTTGAAGCCCTGCCTATGTAATCGTGTTGGGCATGCTGCATCACATCATTTGATGATTTTCTCTCGTCTCTCCCTCCTCGATTATAATATGGGTGAAGATCATTCATCTTCTGATGTAATCGGGAGTCTTTGTCCCTTGTGACAGTGTAGCATTGTGTACATCGGGCCTTGGCGTCTCGCCATAAAGCTTCAAACGAAATATGACTGTACGCTAACGAAAGGTCGCCAGCACCCACATCACTCCCGCTCCCGAATGCCCTTGTGAATTCTGAATTTCAAAGTTGTGAATCATAGCCATCGGCATCTCCATCTCCACCCAAAATCGCAAAAGATACGTTTGACGGAAATATAATCAGAATTTTCATTTCTTTGTAACTTAAAATGGCTCATTTGGTAGAAGTATTGCAAAATTCGCGAATGGTTGGATTCTTGGAATCCAACGAATATTATGTGCTACCCTGTATTTTCTTCGGCATGACTCAACTAACTTGGCGTCAAGAGTAATTTACGGCGTGTTTTTAAGCGACAGGTTAAATAGATCTCCCGACGAGGACGACATGTCCAGATAAATTAATTGAATAGGCCTTTTACTCGCTCCGGTGGAATTTTTGGTGTTTAATTTAATTCAATCGCGAGAAAATTACTTTTTCGCTTAAACTCACTAATGAAAATGAACATTTTGCAAGGTGCTGCTGCCTACGACCTATCCGAATTGCTATCACATGAAAGCGTAAAGTTAGCCTGGTTTCCCTTCCCGGCTGAAACTTGACACGACTTTTGATTTAACTGTATTTAATTTTCAATCGACGAGAAGACTGTCATCTCATTTCACGTCTCAGCACGCCTTCCTGTCATTTGCCTGGAGTCATTACCACCTTCAACTTCCAAGCTTTCGAGAACTAGCGATGATGCATGTAGCACAGGATACAATTTTCTATCAAGTTTATTTTATCCATCAAAATCGATTTCTATGTGCAAAACAGATTCAAAAAAACGGCTAAACTGAAAGTGTTTTTTGGCTGCGACAGACTTGCCAGCTTTTTAGGAAATGAGTTTTTGATGAAAAGATGAAGACGTACTCTTCTATATGTGATTTCTAATCCAGAAAGCTACTTTACCTGGAAATGAGTTGGCGTTGAAATTGAATTTCATTGCCGTCATTCAGAAATTTAATAAAATATACAAATTTGCAGAAAAATTGCTGTTTACTTAGTTTTAGTTGTGTGAATAGCATTATTTTCCGGATTATTGTTCCTGTCAGATCTGTAATCTATAAGCTGTAACAGTCCGTCCAATGTTGTTTAGTTGTTTCGCACTTGCATTTTTGAAAGCATTTTTTTCCGGTGGCCGTTTTAATGTTTTAATTTTTAATACATAATGCATAAAAAGGAATAAAAATAATAACAAAGGGTACGAAATTCCAATTATTGAATTCAAGTTTTTTATATTTTGACCGGCCAGATAAAGCGACTTTTGATTATTGAATTGGTTGGAATTTCCTTCCGCAGAAGACTCGTGGCTTTCTACTTGTGAGAAAAAGTTTGGGAGGAGTTTAGTTTCTCACGTCGAGAGCAATTCATTTCCAATTTCCTTTCTGTTCGTTTTTTTTCATTCTGTAGCTATTTTCTTATAGATTTTGACTTTGTTCGTTCCCTTCTCGTCCTCGAACGCACTCTTTGAAAAAGTTGAACTGTGTAGCGCGAATGGCTTTCTCACAGTCTGAAAAATCGTGTTAGATTCCGGAAATTAGGGCAGAGCGCAATAACTTTTCTCTCTGAACGAAAATGTGAACGGATGATGGTCTGGTATGTGCGAAATGGTTCCAAGTCAAACTGGACTTGTGCTTCCGCTGCTACAAAACCCACTTTTTCACAAGACAGCAACAACCCGGGTATTTATTATTGGCCAAATTCCTGAAAGGAGCGGAATTCGCATTGTAATTACTTGTTGTGGTGTGTGTGGCATTGCAGAAAGTAGTATTTGGGGATTGGCGAGAGAGAAGAGCAGCAGCAGTCGAGAAGTATTATTTGGGTTTTGGTGGGATGTTTGTATTGCGTGTGATAAGCGTTTCGCTAAGTGGCATGCGACTGCGATACTAATCGCTACTTCGAGAAGCAATATAAGAGAGCCATTTCTCCTTTTTTAACTCTTGGTATTTGGTAACTTCAATAATGTTCCTTCTAAAAATAGAAAACTGCTTACAGTCTCCTCTGTGCTGATAAATCTGAAAAAAATTCCATGCAGATTATTTTCTGTTAATTCCTGATACAAAATGATGGTCGATATTTGAGAACACACAAGCTTGAAAGAAAAGTTTTTCATGGATACCGCAAAGAATACTGAAAAATGTGTCCTTCGCACGCGACACAGAACTTTTGGACATTCAAATCGTCCTCGAAAAAAGTTTTTCAAGAGCAAAATGCATTTTCCTTCATTTTCACTCTTGTCGCTATGCGTGCGAGCTAAAAGTGAAAAGCACGCGTTTCTGGTGTCTCCAGAAAAGTAATCTGATTAGCAAAGTTTCCATGCGGAATGAGAGAACTTGATGCCCTTTTAATCGAATTATGTTGACGCCTGTGTCTTTTCCTCCACTTGAACATCTCCAAGTTGTAGTTTTGCGTACTCAAAAGCTTTCCCTTATTATCAGGGCTGGGACACAGTGCTTCGAATTCCATTGTTTTACTCCAAAACTCACATTTATTTTGTATTCATACACTCATTTGCCCTATACCTTTCCATATGCATTTCTAAATGACTTTCCAAAACTTAGTTCCCTAAAAGGGGAAACGGGAAACTTGCACGTGTTTTGGTGTGAAACTGGAAATTTACACTTGTTTTAAAAGCACAAGCCAAACTCGCGTTCACACTTTTTGAACTTTTAACAAGGACGAGACTATATTGATGCTTTTATACGACTTTTAATTTCTCTTAGTTAAGTTAGAAGCAATACACCCGAACAACTTTCTCAATTTTTCCTCATTAGCAACATTCACATTCATTCAAATCAGCAATTTTCTTCATTTGAATACTATTTATTGTACAGATTTAATTACAAATAATGATATGATTTCGTGCTCGCCATTTCGTGAACTTGTGCTGAACAAAGTAAGCACTTTTTTGGAACACGTGTCACGAAAGAATTGTGGAGGAATGCCTTAAGACCATGCTCACGTTTTCAATTTGATTGTTTACAGACGGAGCTATCGCACAACCTGCAACAACTTTCTGAAAAGGCCAAATCCGGGACGGAGTGCATCCAAAGATTGAAGGCTCAGACAGAAAAAGTCAATGTAAGTAAAAAAAAACAATGCAATATGTGTGCTTGGCGCGTCCTTTTGTTTTTCGTTTTTTTTTATTCGGAAATTCGGATTCTTTTGGAGTGTGCGGAGGGTTTTTACTCTTCTAGTGTTCTTCAAAGTCCCGAAAGTCCGACGAATTCCTTTCCAGTGCAATGTCAAGTGAGGACGGGAATCGTCTCGTGCCGACGACGAAGCATTTTGGTATTGTCATTGAATAGACTTGAGAATTCACTAACGGATTGTCCATTGATGTCTCACGAGAAGGATTTAATCCTTTGTCGTCATCATCTTGCGTCTCTTCAGTGTAGTACATTTGGGTGATTACTTTCTTTCTCCAGACTCGCAATGTTGGTAGACTGGAGAAAACTCTTGTTGATCCCGGTAAAGTCGTTTTCCTTTATCTTAGCGTCGTGAAAAGGACCGGGACAATGTAATGAAAGGCGGGGAAGGTAAGGAAAAAGTGGCTGCGACGTTGAAACTTCCTGTAAAGACACGCGACGTCCTAAACTGCAAGGCGATGCATTGCAACGCTTTACTTTTAGTTTCCTCTCAAGACTGCTCCTGTTTGTGTGCAAAGACAAGAAGGCGAGAGAGATTAATAGGTTCTAGGTTGAAAAGGACACTTTTCCAATATTGTCGTAATGATCTGGCCCTGTCTTCTTCCGGAGGTGTTTTTACAATCATTTTGACTCACTGAAAAGTGCATTTACCGAAGAACCAACGTGGAGTCCCAAGGGACTCACTCTGGGTCACAAAAAACCCTCTTGTACATTTTTGTAGCTAAAAACCACCAAATTGACTTTACGAACAGATTTTTTAAAGAAAATGAACAAGAAAGGGGAACAATGCACCCTATTCAAGTTTGCTGAGTCAATTCCTCGTCGTCTCCATGCTGGCTTTCTTGAAGAGAATTCCAAATGTGCCGGATCCAATGACTCTGTGCCGCTACTGTTCACATCTTCCGTTGTAACGTCTCGTCTCGTAACCTTATCATTGCCGAATTATAAGAGTAAGACAAGGAGAAATTCCTTTGGGCTTTCACCTCTGCTTTCTCCCCTTCTTCAAGTCAAATCGGAGACGTGAAGTAAAAGCCAAGGCAGTCTTTCGCATCAAATGGTTAGCTTCCCCCTTCATCCTCCATTTGGAATATGTCAGCACGTTAAATCCTAAATAGGGAATCTCTTGTCTACTCTTGTGTGCATGTACGCAGTGACGATAGGAGATCATATGTCTAACCAAATTGCACCTTCGTAATTTGAAACGCAAAGGGGCGGCTCCAGTCGCATTTGTCGTTAAAGCCAAATTATACTGTCAGAATATCTTTTATAGTGCGTAATATGTTACACACAACTGTATATTTTGTGTCGTCGTATATGGTATTTGACAGACTGCGGCTCGTTCTCATCGGGGTCGTGGTTTGTCTCAAACTATCCAACAAATACAGTTTTTCCCACAAAAACGGCGGTTTCCTCGTTTTGATCCTGCTTCCTATTCGGGTATTTCGGTTGACTGAAGGTGAATGGGCTCTGAGTTGTAATAACCATTTGATAGAATGGCCGTGGCACTTGAGGTAGAAATAATTTGCAGCTAATGGTGTCGCTCCTTCACGATCCAATTCTAATATTAGAACGTGCGTTGCGTAGTCCTATACTATAATCTATAACGGAAAATGGTTATTCTGGCATGAATTCACCTGCGGTCAGTGTGTGGCTTTTCCCCATCATCATGTCCAAGGCAAGATCCAGGTAAGACTATTCAACCTGGTTCCTCGTAAAGTTAGAGTGAAGGAGATATTGAGTGATTAATTTGAAATTTGTCAGCCATTAATCTCGGTGGATTTGAACATTTCTTTGATGTTGAGATCTGTGAGCTTCCTTGGTCTGAACCGTGGCTCGGGTTTCTTTTCACACACTCCAGTGGTTTTGGGTTCTATGGAGAGCTGTCTACGTTGCTTGGATTCTCACGTCACAAAAAGGATAGAAAAGACACAAATCCCCCCTCCATTTTATGAAGAGATAACAACTGATGCGTTTTTGAAGGATTTCGTTTTTTCGTCTCTCAAGGAAAGATTATTGCAAGTCGATGCCTTTTAAACAAATTTTAATATTATTTAATTAAAGACAAAATGATGCCTGTCTGTCGTCTGTCGTCGTATCATAGATAGTCACGTCCCAAATTAACATGATCATTGACAAAGTTTATGAAAACACATTCAATTTTGAAGGAATGGCTTTTGGGTGTTTATTAAAACGTAACCATGTCACGTTTCATTCCAAGGTTTCCCAAGTATCTTGCAATCCGTTTAATGAGGAACACAGGAAAAGTCGTGTGTTTGTAGCCACGAGACTTGCAACTTTCGACCGCCCCTTGGAATCATTTTGGGAACATTATTTGACCAATTCTTCCTTTGTCACGAAACCTAGCCGTTAGCCGTTACTTTTTTCCCGAATCGATAAACATGCGTAGAGGAATTTAAGGCTTTCATGCTAATGCACTGTTCGTGTTGCTCCTCGACGAGAACATGCGTTCGGGCATTCCATCATGGTCTGGTTTTGATTGTACCTCCGGTCAAATTCATCACCGAACAATAGTCCCGGCTTGCATAGTCACAATCCAACTACGATTTCACCTCTCGAATAATATGCGTGAGTCAAAATTCCAAAATACAATCTTTGACGTGAATTTAGAGCACAGTGCAGGCCGTCGCTAACGTTAATGTTCCACGAATCGACGTCGTACGAATAATACACTTACCACTTACCGCCTGCTATGCAATAATGCTGAGCTCGAAAACTAGTAACTGGCACAGACCTTTCCTCACAGTATTAATAACAGAGTCCCTTGTATATTAACAAATTATATAAAGGCAATTGTTTCAATTAATTTATGCGTCTGCGGTTGTCATTTGCATACATTTCGGGTCAGATCCATTGATACGTCGCTCATGGATGCATTCGTTCCTCAAACTGTCACCAACTTGTCTCATAAATGCTGAGAGGAAATCATCAAGTGTTAATTACATTTGAAAAAGGGACAAAGCGACTCTGCCTGATCTCAAAAATGAAGTGACAACTTTAACAAATGCGGTACCGAAAATGAATGAAATGAAAGGGATGAGAGAAAAATGGTAAGAAGTAGTGCGTGTTGACTTTTTCGTGCTCATACGGTCTTCCGTTACCCTTTTCGTTCTTTATTGCATGAAATGAACATAAATTTTTGGAGGAACGCTACGATTTTTTTTCATTTTATTTTGTTTGACTTTCACTGCTACGCCTGGAAGAATTTTTTTGTTTCTTTCGGGTTTACGTTTAGTTCACCTCTTGTAGGAAAAAATAAGAAGGTTCGTGATTTGGTGGTATAATCTAATCTTATCAAGAGTCGTGAGACGACATTTGTGTTTATATGCTTTTGTGGTTATTGAATTGCCCACTAGACGCTCCGAGATACGGCGATCGTAGACAAGGCCATTGCAGCCTGCCATTTGTAAGAAGATACTTCTGGCTTGCCGCCTTGTTAGAATCTGAGATAAGAGGCGCTAGCCAAAATGTCCCTAGTTGCATATTACTTCAAGAGATAATGGATTGGACGTGGACCTGGAACCTAACTTAAATGCGGATGAGAGAACGCTATATGAAAACGCACTGCGGAGACGAAATCATCGACTTTTTGGATTTTTCGTCACTGCTTACGCAAAAAGAAAGCTGTAGTCGTAGTCGTAGCGGGAGAAAGTTCTTTCTTGATTGTTACTCGAGATAGACCACAAAAGCTTTTGAAGAAATGTCTGTGAATTGACTTGGAGTTCCACTCGACGCAACTTTCTTATTGAATGCTGTTATAACTTTCATAATACGGGCTACGTGGACAATTTTGCGTAGAAAATGGCAAATGAGACTCTGTGCATAGTAATTTCTTCATTTCACGCACACACACTAAGGAACATCATGGCATGTTCTGGGAAGGCAGTTGGATGAGGGATGAATTTTGATCTCGCTCTCCGATAAAATCTTAAGATCATGCAATATTTTTGACACGGCCAGACGCAAGACAATCAACGTTGACGAAATATGTTTAGTATTCGGTATTCCCCAAACTGTAAAAAGTTGTTCTTTTCATTTGGGGAAGCTGAACGAGGCTTGAGGGTCTCTTTTTGGCAGACCCTTTCAACTGCTACATGTTGTTCGTATTTTTTGGCTTTTGTCTCAAGGGACACTTTCCCCTTTTTTGGACGGGGCGGTGGTGGTTGTGCAGATGCACTTGACTCTGTCTTGTCTAATGCAAAGGATGTAAAAGTCTTATTCCTAAAGGGTGAAACAGAGATACGTGAGATGAACTTGCAGTGGTGAAATGGTTGCATCCCGTCGCCCAGGGAAGAAATATAAAACCCGGGTTTTTATCATTGGCAGTGACATTGGATTCTATATTCTGTATGAGTAAGTCAAAATGACTCTTGGTTGTAAAGAATTTCATAAAGTATGCGCACGTGAAGAATTTTGTGCATGAGCCATGGGCATTTTTCAACCGAAAACTCGAATTTCTTATCCAGAGGAAGTTAGGATGATATCCATTCAAATCCAGGATGTAGACTAGAAAAAAATCGTGTATTTGTAACGTTAGCTTTTTCCAAACCCGGAAACCTGTTTTTTTAGTTTTCCCTAACTTTTTACGTTACAAAAAAGGTCAGACGGAAAGTACTTTTTATTTTTTCGCTGTGATGTTCATGCCTATTTTTGAGAAAAGGAAACACGCGAAATGAGATTTTTGTCAGTATAACCTCAAAATTCAAATTGGAAATTCAAAATTCAACTTCAATTGAATAGGCGTGACGCGTGACGATGATTGTTTTCAACTGAATACAATTTTTTTGACTACGGAAAAACCACGGAAGCTTTTCCCACTTAAAGCGTTCAAAAATGGTACACAATTTCAATTTTGGAAATCGGCGTGTTTGTTTGGAAGCTATTCCGCCCACAATTCCCTGCCCTTTGACGAGAAAACTGTCTGACTGAACCAAAATCAAAACTTGGAATTACGCTTTTGCGAGCTTTGTGGTGATGGTCCTTTCTCGTCCGTCCCTTTCAAAAACTAGAACTGGAATGTTTGGTGTGCACAGCGAATCTCCTCTGAAAATCACAAGTCGACAGACCGAGAGAAAGCTTCCGTTTTGGGGGTTCTGCGAATGAAAATTTATTTGCATAAGGATCCGCCATGAATTCTTTCCTAACTATGCAAATGCAATGGCAGAAAGAAGACGAAGGTTTCTTCTTCTTTGAATTTGAAAGTTGGGAAAGACGCGTAAAAGATCGCCAACAACTAAGGAAGACGACGTCCAAAAAGTAGGAATTTATTGTTAAGCCGCTTTCCTGCACTTCATTTCGTCTTTGCACTACCGCCTTGCCTGAACACTCCGACTCCAGTCATTGACGTTCTCAAAATTCAAAGTTCTCGTATCTTTGCACATTTATAATCATCAAAAAAGACTGAGCTGGCTACTGACTTGTGCCAAACGGGTTGCCAAACTGGTCCGGCCTCTTCTACTCGACCGATCCTCTTAACGATTCCAATCTGTTTTCCTAGTTTTCTCTCGACTTTCCTTTTGTTAGCTCAATTAATCATTTGTGGCAATGCAGTGCTTTATATTGTAATATATGTACATGATTTAAGATTACTGCAGTGTCTCTATATCAAACTCTTGATTACCCGGAAAAAAAGTAGGAACCGAAAAAAATCCTAGATCTTATAGTGAAAATCCGAAAAATTCAAAAAGTCTGGTATTTTGGGTAGAGAAGAAAAACCTGGTGATAAAGTTGAGCGGAAGTCGACAGGACTAGTCACCTTGGCATGTCGGCAAACCACAACTTCCCGCATTACAATCACTCTCACTTGTATGAAACCCGTGTCACTCTGACCGGAAACTTTAGGGCACACAGTTCAACTCACGTTTTTGCACGAAAGTGAGTTACTATAATGCGCATAGTTATGCATGGTACTTACACAAACTAAGCCAACCTTTCCATTTTATGGCGGTTATCTCCACTTCTCTGGACACTTTTTGTAGGCGTACGTTTACTCAATCTACAATGCGTATATTCTTAGCCAACTCTCCGAATCCGAATTACACTTTGAGGCGGGTGCAGCGCCCCTTCCTCCTTCAAGACATGCAGAGTTGCATGTTCAAAGCACAAAGGAATAAAGTTTTTCCACATCATTTCATTTCACATTGAAAAGGATCATTTTCCAAGCCAAGGACACTTTGTCTTGGTTAGTTTTGTTCCATTTACGATTTGCTCTCATTATTCCTCAAATGTATCCGAAACTTCCTCAGCTCCCAATGATGCAGGGTATTCTTAAAAAATACACCTTTCTTCCACAAATGTTACATGATTTTTGAAATTGTGAATTTATTTTACAGGATAATTGTTCCGGAATGGAAAATCTAGTGACATCCCAAGTGGACAGTGTAATTGAAGCTTTACAAAACCGAAAACAAGAATTGATTGCTTACATTCGTCGTGAGAAAGAGTACAAATTGCGCTCACTCAAAACTGAAGTTTCCAGTCATACTCAACGCTTGCAACAAACCACTGCTTTAATTCAGTTTTGCATTGAAGCTTTGAAAGAAACGGATCCCGCAGCTTACCTTCAGGTAATAAAAATACTATCCAAAATTTGAATTTTTTTTATAAAATTGAGCTGTCATTCTTGATTTAACCATTTCATAAAAAAAGCTCAGTTTCCGAAAACGGGAACTGTCATAAAAATAACGAGATGAAAGCTATTGGAAGTAGTAAAATTGAATGATACGATTGTGAACGCAACGATGCGTAGATTTCGTTTCCAAATTCAATGTCAAAGTCAACATTTTTGCAGAGGGAGGGAAACGAAACGCACTCCAGAGAAAGTGCATAATGCTGTATGCTCCTCCGCTTCTGTAATCAAGAATTCTCTGTCTGCTGCACCGTTTTTTTGTCTTGTGTGCGTGTCCTTTCATCCTATAAGACTTTGCCAAGAAGCTTTTCCTGAGACGGAAGAATACTTAAATGTCGTTAAAACCCTTAGACTTTGTATTATACTAATGGGAATTCTTGTTGGACCGTGTCTACGCAATGCAAAATGTACCGGATCTTGTATCAAAGACCTTATTCAAGGTTTCCCAAAAAAAGAATAAAAGGGAACTCAAAAAAACCCAAAAAAGCTCCTTTTGGCCAGCTTTGGACAGAAAAACTAAAACCCTTCAACTACCCGATGAAGGAATCCTTGCAAGTTTGAATGCAATGGAAACTCTTCCGCCCGGTGAAAGCGAAGATGACGGTTTTTTTTGGTTTTCGGTTCTGTGGAATCCCTCGGGACTGTGTGGCGGGGTTCGTTCTTTCGTTTGGAGTCTCATATAAATCTCACCGGGGTTGCTATAAACCTCTGGTGTGCATGGAACGAAGGAAAACACAAAATCTTGTATGTCTTCTTTTCTTCAGAAAGAAATGAACGGATTTTTTTTCCAAAGACTCGCAAAAATCCAAGGTTTTGTTCTGAAACGATGTATTCTTTAGATTCCCTATACGCTTACGCAATAGGCAGTACAGCAAAAAAAGAAAATGTCACTATATGTATTATGTATCTAAGCAAAACAGTAAACAACTGCTTAGGATTATTCCAGTGTCTGTTAAAAGCCCGGGCTTTTCTGTTCCACTCGCCACCCTGAATTCGAATGAATTATGGAATCATATTTCCTGGTTTATTCGGCCGAGTCTCAATCCGCACGAAGCTTCGTCTCGCTTCCGCCAGTTTACTCACAAAAATACTCAGCGCCACTTTGTTTTTCCTTTTTAATTCCGTTTTAATTTTTTGAATAACGTTTACCAGATTAAGATTGTATAATACGTTTATTATGTGTGCTTTCTTTATCTTACATCTTACTCTTACGTCTTACCCATATTTAGACAACTTGAAATTTTGGAAAATTAAGCCACTTTGTTGTGCGAAATTGATTATTACAGATGAAAAAGTGGAGATTTTAGGTCAGGGTTGATCCGCGTCTACATCAAAAGATTTTACTACTTTTTTCAACCATTTTGGAGTTTTCGTAAAGTTTTATATTTGCAGAATTATTTCGATTTGGAAGTCAACAAACCGAAAAAGTGAAGTTACTTTTGTTGAAGCATAGTAAATCAGTGGAGAAAAAAGAGTCAGTGGGGCAGAATGGGTTGATTTGCCAAATTGCGTCCCTCTGCGACTTCCTGCTGCTTTGACTCAATGACATGACAAATGAGACGACGCTTGTCGTTCTCCTCAGACTTTCTTCCATTGCAACTTTTTGTTACACAAACAACATGGAGGCCTTTGTGTTGTGAATCTGAATTTATTCCGTTTTCTTTCCTGTTTTGAAATTTATTTATACAGGGACAAACTTTACTTTACAACGAATTGATTCTAAGCGAGAGCACAGAGCAAATCCGAACTGAAATATCAGAGAAACTGTATAATGCAGAAAAGGTCTGCTGTGCGGAGTATGGGGAATGCACCTCAATGACGTTTTTTGCACAAATTCACACACTGTACACTGTTTGTGTCAAAAGTCAATAACAGAACTTTAAATCAAAGAAAAAAGATTGAGTTGTTTTTATAAAACATCAGAACTGTGTTTCTAAAAGAAATCATGTTTTACAAAAATTGTTTGAATAAATTTCCCAGGTTGGGTCTTTGTTGCTCGCTCGAGTGACGAATTTGGAAACCACTTGGCAGTCACAGTCGGACGACGATTCAGCAAGCTCCACTGACGGTTCGACCATACAAATCTCACCGGGTCGAAACAGCACATCAGTTTCGAATTCTTCAACTTATTCCTCCCCATTGTTCAACCCTGAATTCGATTTGACATTGGATGACCGCAGTGTTCTCAACTCCATTCGGCAGCTGAATTTCATCCAGATGAAACGTAAGTGAACGACGAATGTCGCATCATCATTGTCGCATGTCGCATTGTTCATCGTGTATAGTCTCTTCATGTTGACTTTTCCTTGTCTGCTTTTATACTATACAAAACCTTTTGAAAAAACATAAAAAAAGTCAAGTTGTTGTGCTCGTTGTTGCCGACTTGGTCGTCGTGTGCTTTTACAGCTCCCTTTTGCCATTTCACTTTTGCTTTCCCTACTTATGCATGCATCTTGGAGAGAAACCCAAGGGCTCTCTACATTGCATTTGCGTATATGATAGTGTTTAAATTACTTATGCATGAAGTGGGATATCACAGGAAAGCTCAGCATACCAAATTGTATTACAATACTTACAACCTATCGCATCTCAAAAAGTGTTTGGTGTGTCTTCTCCGCTTTCCTTTGGGGTTTCCTAAGCACAAACAACCTTTGAGCCATGTTTTTATTGAGAATGGATAAAGGCGGGAGCCCTTTTGGATTTTGCTTTTCTACAAACTTTCTTGGGTTTTTGCAATAATGCAGATTTTTTTTTAGTCAAAATGTTAATGTGATCCCTTTCTTTGAAAATTCAAGTAAAGTAGAAAGTCATGTTAGCAAAACATTGGAGTAGACATTAAGTAAGCAGTGCCAATTTTAATCCAAACAAGTGAAAGGAACCTGAAAGCGGGTAACTTGTGTCGTAACCTAGATTTAAACCCACTTTTTCATCCGTTAACTATTCCTGAACGTCTTTTCATTTTTATTACGCTTTTTGTATTTGTGTCAAGATGATAAGGATAAAAGGAACCGTGGCCAATGTTCCATTAGGGAATTTAAGTGTCACTTTAATGTAGTGCTTTGCTAGGGACGTGAGGAATTCATCATTGAAGCGTTCGCTTCACGGGGAATTACAAGCTCCGTGTTTAAGAACTCATTTTGAGAGTTTGAAGCGAAAAGGAAGTCGAGAAACGAGCAAAATCAATGCTAATTAGTGAAGACGCTCATAAATTTCCACCCTTGTGCCACAAAGAGTCATGCATGCTTGTCTAAACCCATAGTACATTTAGGGTTCCTGAGCGTGGTGCGGCACTCCAGTCTCACTCTCATAATAAGAAAAGCCGCAAAACTTGTGAGAGAAAAAGAGAAGACTTATTCCAAAGGATACAAAACTCACAAGAGAAAACGGAGGCGGAGGAGGAAGCAACACTCCGTATAAAATCAGTAGACTTGTTCCGTGCACTTCACTCTTCGTGTCGTGCTTTGCATCTTAAAAATGTGGCAGTGGTGGCACTTTCTGGACGAAAAAGAGGGAGATCCCTTAATTGATTTACACACGAGTTGTCAAGTTGCTAACCGTGAAACTTTTAAATCTAAAATATGCATGAGCAAATTAAAAGCTTGGCAAGTACATTATATTGGTCCCCTTTTTTTCAAAACGCTTTTTTCTATAACAGCCAGCTGTCAAGTAATTTTTCGCGCTTATCCTTATTATGTACAATTGCTGATAGTGTTAATTACAATCAATTTTAACCATATCGTAGCTTGTAATTAATCCACTTTTTGTATTTTTAGTATCACAGCATCCCTGTCTTTATTTTCATTACTATCGCATTCTCAAGAAACTGACTCTAATCTCTTGCATTCGTTTGCTCTTTCAATTAAAGCTGCCAAAGATGGAGAGGAGCGGAAACCAGCAGGTAGCCAAAACCTCCTTTGATTAAAATGCACCCTGTGCACCCTTTTATACTCTTTATAGTGATTTCCGTGCACGCTTTATGTACACATTCTGCACATACATAATTTTGGTACACATTGCACCTTTTATAGGACTTATAAAGAGTATTAACGAAGAAGTTTGGAACGACTGACTGCTTAAACGTATTAGTACGCTTGTCGATCTCACGTCGGATTCGTTCCGGGTTTTTTGTGTTGTAATGCCCGCGTCTGGATTCTGGTCACATGTTGACTCTTGGTTTCCCTGTCCCAGAGTAACAATGAAGCAAAATGAGGAGGCGAGGAGAGCAAAACACAGTGTAACACAGTGTAGCAGTGTAAGAAAGTACGGGAAATCTTAATCCTGAGCTCCGTTGCTTTTCTTAGCTTGTGTAAATGAAGACTTTTTGGAGGAAGAGGACTATCCGATTTCCGTCCAGCTTTCCCAAGATGTAATGTCTAAAGATGCCCGTGCATAATGGGCCATTTACGACGGGAATTTAATTCTCCATTTTCTCCAGTTGCGTTTCCCAACAGTTTCCCTTTTCTCCCCTCGCTTTTTGAGTGTGTTAAAGAGTGTCGTAAATGTTCGATTGAACCTTAACTTTATGTTCACTCCACGGTGCTTTCACTATTGAAGATTTCCTCTTTAGCTTTTTGGCTGGTCGGACATTTACGGTCGTGTGTTATGTGTGTGGAAGCTCATCTTGTCTTTTCGTTTATCGAGATAGATCATTTGGACTTGAGCTTCCACAACTAAATTTGCTCTGGGTGGTTGTGATCGCGTGTTTCATGTGTTTCGCCCTTCCAGCTAACATCGCCCTGCAATACGATTAGGACTGCTTTGTACGTGAAGAAAGTGCGTAAACTTTCCTTCCGGAGTCAGACTTGGGCTTCCCAAAAAAATGTTTGCTTACTCTCTTGATGATCGATATAGAGATTTGTATCCTTCATTCATTCTTCTTTTCGTCTCGATCATAAATTGCAATGTTTAGAGCTCTCAATTTCGAAATGAAACTGAAAGTGTGAGCCGTTTCCCGAAACTGTATGAAAATGAAGCCAAAACGGGGAGAAAGTATATTTTATTTTCAATGCATAGCCTGCACAGGACATTGCAACTTAATTCGAACAAGATTCTATAGTACAAGATATACATTTTTTGAACAGTAATTCAAAGCTTGAAAGGAAAGTGAAAAATGAGAAGTGGAGATGAGTTTCCTGACCCTGTAAATCGCTCAGTTGGCATTCACCGCGTGTTGCCGTCAGCGTCAACACACAAATATAATGTATTTGTCCAGGACTCCAGTGTAGAAAACTAAGTCGACTGGAGTTGATGTTGTGTGGACGTGCCAAAGGAAATTGGGGAAAAAAGAATCGCGTCCCGCGTCCCGCTAGGGGATCCGGGATCCTGGCAAAAAAGTTCAGAGACGAGACGAGACTGTAAGGAGCGAGACGAGACAAGACAATGCAATGTGCTTTACAGTTAAAATGTTCATGGACGTGCATGCAAATTCAGTAAAAGTCTCACTCTTGAGAAATGGACTGGCATTAGTTTGTCGCTGTGTCTTTTGGCTCGGGTACAAACAAAGTCATTTTGGTCCCAAAAAATAGACAAAGAGACAAATTAGTCTGAGAATAGCTGGAATTGGGAAGTTCAAGTGCAAAAAGAGAGTATTGCTGGAAATTCGCTCCTGCGTTTATTTCAACAGACGCGCCCTTGTAGTAATCGAGTGCACTTTAAATGTTTGAGAGTTCCAGTGTTGAGAATAATACTCTCACACACTTCTTTGTATTCAAATGAGACTCGAAATGTTCACATCTTCTATCCGAGTTCAAAAGCAAACAGGTACAAAAAATTTGAAAGGAAGAGCTTTTCTCACGTTTAAAGAATATTGTATGACACTGTTATACGTATTTTTATTTGCACTTTGGAAAAACGATCCCGTTTTCCACTTCTTGCTTTCAAATTGTACACGTGAGAGTGAAACGACAGCAAAGAATCAACGTGTCTGTTTGTTTAAACGGCTTAAAATAGATTTTGAAACACTGCGATTGCATCCTGTGCAGACAGAATAGCAAGTGCAAAACGATATGTGAAGGAACGACAGTTTCCTCTCCACTCTTCCCTTCACTTATTTCCACACGCACGATTCTTATCGGAAAGTACAAATTAGTTCAAGAGAATTTACAAAGACCATTTTTTAACTTTGCAAAAAAGACACATTGTGTGAATACCTATTCTTTCTTCTCTGGCGGATTCGGGTGGCGCCCGCCGCTGAGCTGACATGCACAGCATTTTGACGATCTTCCCTGTTTTTTTTTGTGGCTGACAACGCAATTAAAGGCTCCAGAAGGCGAAAATTCTCTCAGGGGAAAGAGCAGACTTCTGGTTTCTGGTCCAAAATCGAATATCTCGAGCTTTAGCCTTTGTATAAGAGTAAACCGTCCGTTCTCTCCCCTTTGCCTTTGCTGTCGCCTTTAATTGAATAATTCGGAATCTTTCCATGTCAAAGATAATAGATTAATGACGCCAGAGAGAGGAGTGACTTGATTTGCATAATTTATTGCTCCTGCCTCATCTTCAAAGTCCCCTTCTTCCTTTTCTCATCTCATGCTTTTGTGCTATCCGATTCGCATCTCCACTCAACGATTCCATTCGACTCGACCCATTCCCTCACTCGCATTTCCAAAACCTCTCTCAGACATATTCAACAGTTTAGTTACCTATTCAAGTAGCTACTGGGCTACTCCATGCTACTGTAGCTACGCGTATTATTGTCCTCAAGTCAAGTTTCGCGACGGTACTCATCACAACAACGAAAGTGAAACTTATAATCTCATAGTTATAGTAAGTAGACAGCAAAAGTTGAACAGTAGACAAAGAGGAAAAGACACACTACTGAGTCGAATTCCTGGAGTCGGTAGTCCTGAACCAAATTCTCTAGTTTGTCACAGAAAATGAAAGTAAGAAAGACGGAATTCATGTCAAATTCGCCGGCTTTAGTTTACTGTTTCATCAGTACTGGAAAGAGAGATTTCTGTACACAATAAAAGCTATATAATTTTGGATGAGAAAGTATGATCATCAGTAGAGAAAAAGGTACTTTTTGAGCATATATATATATTGAGCTAAAATATACTAGTCCTTTGTGTGTTGCTATATATCATGAGAAGGACTCAGCAATGATTCATTACTCATTACTAGCTGACAGTAAGAAGCGCGTGTGTTCTCCATGAGGACAGGAACCGAAAATGAAATCCGCCTTCAGTTGGTATCCGAGCGAGCTTCTCCTAGCTTTTGCAGTATTCAACACAAAGTGTGAGCAGGAAACAGAGCAAAACCGTTCCGGTAAAGTTCCTTTGAAAGGTGGGGAGTTGAGACAATTCTGTCAAGAAAAGCATGACGAGTGGCAAATGCTTCAAACCGAAATGTACAAATTTCCAGTGTCCCATTCCCACAAATGCCTTTTTTCGTCTTTCTCATTACGAATTTAGGGTCACGAACTTTACAGTTCGTTCGTGCACAATGTGGAAGCCATGAATTGTTAATTCCCCATGTTTCCAAATGATCACAAAATCCGCTTTTTTTAATTTTTGAAAAGGCAAGCCATGTGCTACAAATTAAAGCGTTCAGTTTTAAATAACATTAATAAATCTCTGGAAAAAAATAATAAAAATGTTGAGTTGAGACGATGAGCTGACGAAGTTTTTGTTTTTAGGAGTTGACTGGAGACTGAGGAAGAAGAACGGTTCAATTTGCATGAATTTCCATAGTGTGTCCTCCTTCTCTTGAAGAGTGTCTTATAACTGTCTTCAGATTTCTTTTGACAGTCCCAGTCTTTCTTGAGTCTCTCAAGTTATAACCACAAAATGAAAGAAAAACTCCCGGGTATCGTCAAGAACAAAGGGAGATAAAGAAGAAAGCAAAAAAGAAAGTTTTTTGTCTAGTCGTTTTAGCTACATTGTGTGTATGTAAATCGTCTTGAAGTGTTATCTCGTTGGGTTCTTTATTAAGCCTTGGAGAGTCAACAGTGCAACTTGAAGATTGACTTGAAAAGTTGTCACAAGGAGAAAGTTGCAAGGTCCAAAAAACTGTCTTCAAAAAAGACTTTTGTTGATGATCGCCTTGTATAAATTCATGATTTGACTACATTTGCAACAAACTATGTCTTTTCCCTTGGATTTCTTTTCACACACCAAAACCTTGTGAATTTGGCTTAACCTGAAAAAAATATGTATAAAAGACTGAAACGCCTGGACCATCTTTCTGGAAATTCTTGAGGGTTGACTCACAGTCTTAAAAGTTCAAAAAATCGCACATCTTGTAGTAAATGTATGCATTCGTCTTCATCTTTGATGACAGGTTTGTACGTTACACAATTCTGTTGATTTACGTTTCACTCTCCTGCCTGTTTGCTACTGCGTTTCAACCCAATTTAGAATTTTTTGACACAAAACCATACTACAGTCAAAACACATTGCTAAATGTGCAAACTGCAACTTTTCCCAGTTTTTTTCCCTGGTTGAATCTTTTGGTAGGAATGTTCTGGTTTAAATCTTTCAAGAGGTTTGTATCTTGGTTGATTGCATGGAGTATTCGCATGGATCCGTTCCGTGGGGGATCCGTTGAAATACGGCAATGGATGGATTTGGACGAAAAACTTTGGCCATTAGGCCTTCATCGTCCTTGTGTCTGAGAGTTTACTTTGTTTTGTGTACTTTCATTGCACAAATGACGCTGCTAAAAGCTTTGGATCCTACAACTACAACCTAACCTTTACGTACAGATCTCGTTAAGGAACAAAAGGTGAAATTACTGCAATAAGTTTTACGTTGTGGCACATCATGATCCCGATCACACAACAAGAAACGATCTCGACGCCATGTCATCAACACTGTTAACGAATAAAAGTATAACAATAAACTTTGCTAGCTTCATCTTAGGTGTCTTTATGTCTTTGTCTTGTACCTATTATTACGTCTGGGATGGATTTTAAGAGAGAAAACAGTTTCTTGTACTTTTCTCACGTATTGGGCCTCTAATTAATTTTTCCTTCAGTGCGAAAATTCCACTACGTTTTTAAAACAAACGCCACAGCAGCGAATATTCAGCCAGAAAAGAAATCATACGTTGATTAAATTAAACTCATTTTATGATATGGAGCGACGTTTGAATGGAACTGATTTTGAAGTTAAATCCATAAAGTGCGTGCTCATTCAGCAAAATGTCAGTTCACATTGAGCGAGTCCCGTGTCGGTTCTTTTCATTATTTTGTGGAATGCCCGGGTGATCCTGGGAAGGCAAAGTTCATTTACGGTAATGTGACTGGGGCTTAACTCACAAGAGAAATGGAGCT